>JAHBCN010014222.1:0-23051 GCA_019359885.1 Listronotus oregonensis
CCCCCCTTTTTTCTTTTAGAAAAAAATTTATTTGAGGCAATGAACACTCAACCTCGGATTTTTTTGCACTAAGACAGATCGAATTCTTTTTTGCTTTAGTTTTAAAAAATTTACCTCTTTTTGACTTATACAAACCAAAATTACATTGTCAGCCAAAAATTCATTAAAAAAATTTTTTTGCAAAAATTTTTTTTAAAAACAAAACTTTTTCTTTTCCCAAAAAAAAACCCCTCCCCAGTTCGGGAACGCCGATAAATTTTATCTCCGGGGGACTCCCCCAAAAATTCACGGGGGGAAAGGAGGGGAACTGACGGCAATGGCATCCGAACACTCCCAGGACACCTGGTGCCCCGGAATTTGGGACGCGGACTTATTCCGAGCAGTGGCGCCCGGGGTAAAGGGGCCCGCCTACCTTGAAAAATCCTTTTAAATGTAATTTTAAAAATATTTATTTAATAAGTATATAAAATTATTATATTTCTACAATTAAAAAGAAAATGGTTCCGCTGGGGAAAGCGAACGGTCAAGACTACACAATAATATTTCCGTTGCTTTGCGATTCCGCCAAAAAGGCGACTACCAGCCGCCTTATTTTGATATTCAGTACGTAAGCAAATCAACTAATAAACATCAGGATGCGAAAATCCACCGACGTAAAGTAAAATTCGGCAGATTTATTATTTTGCGGGGTTTTTGGTCCCCTTCCTTTGACCTTCAATCGTCACACATCGATTAGGTGCTTTGAAAACGTGGACTTATTGGTTAGAAAAGGACCCGATCGACCTTTTAATTGACCTGTATTTTTTTTCCGAAATAGAAATTCCGAAAAATTTTAAAATATTTTTGTAAAGGCATGTTTCGGTTTTTTTTTTTTTTGTAGTTTAAATAATTTTTAAAAAAAAGGAGTAAAACCCTGTGTTGTGCATGTCATAATTTGCCGTTGAAAAAAAATCCTTTTTCCCGACTAAATGAAAGTTGGTTAAGGGAAACTTTAGGAAAAATTTTTTGTTGGCCTTGTTTACTACTTGCTAAAAGAAATAATTTTTTTCGGGGCTTTTCAGTTTTAAAAAAAATTAATTGTTTAAAAAAAATATTTCTAAAATATGAGCAGTTATTTAAGTCTTAAGGGTTAGAAAAAACTCTCAAACTATAAAAGATGCTTTAGAGCCCAAAAAAACTATTTTTTAAATTATATAATAAGAAGTAAGAAAAAAAAGAATTTTTGGTTTTTAATTGATGTTATTTTTTGGCAAAACAAGAACTTTCTTTTTTGAGGCCATAATGAAAAAAAGATTATTCTAATTTCAAAAAAAAACGTTTAATTTTTTTAATTAACGTGATTAGAAATTAACAGCATTTAAAAAAAATTGAAATTTTTTTTAGGTTTATCCAAAATATCCAAAATGATTTAATTCATTGTATTTCTGAACCCCCTTTAAACGTAACAAAAAAATACCTAAGAGTCGATTTTTTTTTTGTAAAGCTGACGATACGGATATAGTAAAAAAATTAGTGCCCTTATTTGTTGGTTTTGTGGTTTAAAAAACCAACCTGGCTTTCGTACATCCAACTCTGATGTCTTTTAAAAATACTTTTTTTCGTTAATAATTTTTTTTAATATTTTCAAAAAAAAAAAATAAACAATAAATTTAAAAAAAAAAATATGAGATACACGAAAATTGGGCGTGGCCCCAAAAAAATTTTGCCGGCGGCGTTTTGCCTGCGGCGCTCTCCGCCTACCCAGTTTTTTGGGTCGCGGGCCGCCACTGTCCCCGAGGGTTTATCACACAATCAAAAAACAAACCGAAAATCGTTTGGGGTTTTTGGGCCTTAATCCGAAAAAACGCCCCGCTGAACACCTTGTACCGTTATTTGCCCAGAACTCATCCCCGGGGGCCCCCTCCCAAAATTCACGCAGGGAAGAAGAAAAACCTTGGCCCCGGGTTTTTTGGGTCGCTGTTTAAATTTTAAAGGGGCAAAAACCCCCGGATACCTGGTGCTGCGGAACCGGACGTGGAAGTCACCCGAAATTTTCCTGACAAGATCGCCAAAAACAGCCCGAAAATCATTGTAGGGGCGTTTATCCAAATTTCAAAAAAGACCCCCGAACACCTAGTGAACCTGGGTTTTAAAAAGAAGGACAATTCCGGGAATTACGCCCCGTCCAGGCCCCCAAACCCCATGTCCGGAGAGTGTACGCCGATGCCATATTTGAAACAGCGACCCAAAAACCCCAGGCGTCGGTTTCTTTCTTAAAACCCCGCGTGAATTTTGGTGGAGTCCCAGGAGATGACGTTCATCCGCGTTTCCCCAGCCCGGTTGGCCCGGGTCATTTTAAACATCATAATCGTGATCAGCGACCTCTAAAACTTTCCGAGAAACCCCATTTAAGCCAGTTCCCCTTATATTTACAAAGTTTTTAAATCTTTCAAAAACCGTCCGAAGAAACGTATTTTTCGAATACTTTTTGGCTGCAGCAATGAATTTTTTCGGTTTGCATAAGTCACAACGGAAAATTTTTTAAAAAAAATTTTTGGGGAAACGAATGCAAAAAGCATTCTGATCCGCATTTCCGAAACCCCTTTTTTTCCCCTTTTTGTTTTCCCCGAATTTTAAAAAAAAAAATTTTTAGAGACAAAAATGTTGAGTTGGGTATGTAATTAATTTTAAATTAAAAATTGTGGGGGGAATTTGTCTAATTTTAGATCTCAGTACTTTTTTAAAGGGCCCAAAATTTTTTTTAGGGGAAACCCTTTTGGCCCCCCCTTTTTAAAATTTTTTTGGGGCTTTTTTTTTGAGTTAAATAAATGGGGAAAAAATCCTGCTGATTTTAAATTCTAGAAAATTTTGACACTAGAATCTCGGGGTTTTTTTTAAATTCTAACTTTTAAAAAACCCCAAAAACAAGGGGGGTTTCCTTTTAAAGGGGTTTTCTTTTGCCCAGAAAAAGGTTGTTGTGAAAATTTCTTTTTTGGGGTTTTAAAAAATTTTGTTTTAACCGTGAATAATATTTTGACTTCAAATTGGGGTTTTTTTCAACCATTGGCAGAAATTTTTTAAAAGGGAAAATCCCGAGGAAGTAGGGCCCCGGGGAACCTTTTTTGGGTTCCAATTTTTCTTTATTTATTTGGGTTTTTTTAATAAATTTTAAAAAGTTCCCCCGGGTTTTCCCGTGTTCGAAAGTAGGTGTGCCCCTTTGGGTTTTTTTTGGGGTTTAAAAAATCCCGTTTCCATAATTTTGAGCCCTGAAAACGTTCAACCGGGGAAATTTTTATATTTGGAGAACGCTCTTTGGGACAATCGTCGGCTTTAAATGAATTGCCGACAACGCCCACGGGGAATGCATAAGAAACCCCGCATTTGTGAAATTTACCTTATTATGATTAAAGTATTTTTAAAACCAGGGGAAAATTTTCCCCGATTTAAAAAAGGGGACGAGCGTGAGCAGTACCGTAATTCGAAAAGGGGAATGGGACCACTCAGTTGTGTACTATATTTTTCTACGACTTTATGTTTGTTTTTTTTTAAAAAAAAAGAAGATTATGTAAACTTTAAGTAACAAACAAAAAAAATTCAAACATTTGCGTTTCGGGGTTTTGTTTATAGCCAGCTTTACAAAATCTGAAATTTTTTAAAATTTTGGGAGCCGCGGTAATGCGATTGGGAATGTTACAAAAATATATATATATATATATATATATATATATATATATATATATATATATATATATATATATATATATATATATATATATATATATATATATATATATTACTAACGCCCTTACACAGTTTGGCTTCTTACAGTATAGTGTTTGAGATTTACTGATAAAGTAGACGGTGTGTAATTAGGTTCTTACTAATATAGGAGTAGAAAAAAGGTTTTACGTTATTAAAATTTAAGTTAAGTGAACATCCGTGTACTGAAATAAATATCTGTCAAAACTGTTTGGCATCATTTATGTATTTTGTTACCACCATGGTTTCCTAAATAACATTGTTGTTTTTCCATGGCTGTCTAGATTTTTTTGTAATACTTTAGATACCCATGAAATGGACATATTTGTCGTTTTTGGTAAATATCTTAATAACGGTCCAAAATTTTAATATACTTGTAATAAAGTAATTAATTTGCATTTAAATTCCGCATAAGAGAGTAGGATAATATACAGGGTGATTCATTTAAAAATCTTAACAAAAACCGGTTTGAAAGTTGTAATCCTTAGAACCAAATTTGGGAGACCCTGTATGAAATTTTAAAAAACTATTTAATATTAAAGTACCGCTAGACTTCTAGAATTAAAGTTTTTATAATGTGATGGTAAAATAATGTACATATGTTTATGAAATAATATTTTTTTTTACTAATAAATTGACCATGCATAAAAATGTTTTTTTTTTTGCGAAAATCGCATGTCGGACGAAAAAAATCAAATAATCAAATTTTCCCTAAAATGAATGGGGATTATAAAAATAGTTTTTATTTTATGGAAAAGCAGTGGCGTATATATTTTTCAAAAATATTTAGTCTACTTTCCTGTACGGACGCCACTTGTTAAACTTTAAAAAAAATCTCCTACATCAAAAAATGGCTGTTGATACTCAGAGGGTGTGTGCTAAATTTCATAAACATATCTAGGAAGTTGTAAAAGTTATGATGAAGAAACGATTTTTTTCTTGAGATTTTAACACCCTGTAGCTCAAAAGTTAAGGGGTTTAGGACATAGCTTTATTTGAACTTTTCTTCTTAAAATCACCTAAGGATTAACACCCTTAAGGATCAGCATCTTATTCTATAACACCCTGTATACGATATTACCGTCCCTGTTTCAGTTTGTTCCCGTGCCGTAGAAATGTGTAGTTTTTAGATTTTTTCCCTTACGTGTCCCAAAACCTTTTTACATACCAAATTTTATGTTTCTACTCCCTTGAAAAGTGCTCCATAATTCTGATAAGTCAATGAATGGGTAGGAAATGCGAGCGTGTTAGTCACTCATCAGTCAGTAGTAGAATAGACAATTTTTAAAATCGAATATCTCAGAATCCACTTGTAAAACGGCTTTTCCTAAGAATTAAATGAAATTAAAATATGAAGTTAATTAAAAGTGTTTTTTATATAATTGAAAAAAAAATTATCGGTAAAGCGAGATATTAACAATAGTCCAGTAAATGAAGAGACAAAGCTGTAAATAAATCTGTACAGTTTTCTCTTGTGGCGCAATTCTTAGGTCTTCGGGGATGATAACATGTGGGAAAGGGCTGAAAATGGCCCCTCAAGGCCCAAAAATGGGTTTCCTGCTCATATCTGCCAAAATATCCGAATTGGAGAATTTTTGTTTTGACAAAAAAGGAGATCATCTTGTAATCTACAAAAATGGTCCTAATAATTTTTTTCGAAAACTCGATAGTTTTCGAGATAAGGGGACTCAAAAGTCCACTCATTTCAGCTGCCGCTCTACCGCTAGAATGCAGCTATCTTCATGGATTCACTTATAAGCGGGCGGACGAATTGTTCCATAACTCGGGCAATAATGTACATTTTTAAATCATTTAAAGTTCATCCGAATGGGAAAACCCGTACCTATTATTGCATATGAGTTTGGGTCCATTCTGATTTTTCAAGAATATTAAAAAAATCTGTCAAAGTTTTTTTTCACAATATTTTGAGAGTATCTTATTAATTTATTGATATCTTTTAAAAAAATTGTTTGTTATTAATTAACATTTCTATTTTATCTTTTTGTTTTGTCCATCTGCATTTTTTAGCCGTCTCCGGAGTTCTACCACATCTATCCAGTGTGGAATGTTATGGATTTTTTGACGGCGGTTTTTGCGAGAAATATTGGTGTTGCGAAAAAAAATAGTAAGGACCATTTTTGTAGATATCGAGGTGGTCTTCATTTTTTGTCTGAACAAAAATTCACCAATTCGCATATTTTGGCAGATATTCGCGGGAAACTCATTTTTGGGACTTTGGGGGGCCTTTTTTAGCGGTTTCCTCGATGTCAGTTGAATCAGGATAAACTTTTTCTCGCTCGAAAGCATCCATGAAGACCTAAGAACTGCGTCACAAATGAAAACTGTACAGATTTATTTACAGTTTTGGGTACTTTCAGGTCTTCAGTTACTGGACTACAAGCAAATTGTGCATAATTAACATTGTCAATATCTGTCACCTATGAAACCCATTTTTGAATAGGCCTTTTCATCATGTGACAAGCGCAAGCGCAGTCGCCATGTTGAAATGGCGGCAATTCAAAAGTTTCGTACTGTTTTGATCGACAGGGATGGGAATGCAGTATTATCTCCCAATTAAATCATTTACTGGAAAAAATCGTTAATAGTGCTTCATTGATTTATAATTCAGTTGTATCCCATAATTGTACGCAATTAAAAAGGTAGCTTAAATGTCATGGACGTCTTAAAAAGGAAAAAGAAATGAGCTAATTGAGAGGTTAGGCATCATTATTTTACTATAAAAAGTATCTATAATTTTATTCTCAATTAGACCTACCACATATAACAATTGTTATATTGATTAAATTGTATTGTATTTAAATGATTTATAGCGTGTATCACTCTAACATACTCCATAACAACACGCTTCTTCGTTCCTTTTCGTACTGATATCAATATAATAATCGATTAAAAAACCAATTTGCTAATTAACACTTTTTTCTTTATTTTCGTATTGCTTTTCTTCAATAAATATACTTTCTTTAGTATTTTTTATTTTAATTATGTGTTTACAGGCCCTTTAACATGCTTGTTTACAAAAAAAAATACGAAAAAAATGGCTGATATACTGACGCATGCGCACAAAAAAATATTGTGATGAAAAGGACTATATCTCAAAATATATATCTCAAAATATATAGAATATCTCAAAACCGGTTCCTACGATATTTTTTAAAAACTAATGTAATAATATAAATTAAAATATTAAAATAATTAAAAGAAAAACCCTAAATCTTTCTGACCGTTTTGTTAAAAAAATATTGATTTTTGAAAGTTTAATAGGTCTGTTTGTTATTAAGAAATAGTGTACAGTATTTTATTCTTTTTTACGTAATCGTCCTTATGGAAGGTGTATTTTAGGACTAGGTGGATCCAAAAAGTGTAAAATAGTTTAAAATATACCTAAATAACAACATACCTTATGTGTTGTGTGTACAGTCTCCTACAAAAAAATACTCGTATGTTCAACATTGAGAACCTCTAACTTTTGGTAAAGCATATCCGATCTTATCTGAAAAGCCCCTAAATTGGGGGGTCCATTCAAAATACTGCATCACAAATTAAACTAAATTAGACAAAAATAGAATGATCCGTCAAAGGAATCCCGGCCCGTTCTAACAATCCATTTTTGTTAGAAAAGATGGGACAGTTCGGCGCGGATGGCATGAAAGAGGAGAATATAAAAGATATCCCTCCAGATTGTGGGTTTGAATGCCAAATTTCATTAAAATGTCTTAAGTGGTATTTGAGATATTAATAATAAATTATTTCTTTTTAAAAACTTTACCACCTCTGTATCTCCAAAGTTCAGATGTTTAGGACAAACGTTCATAAAAGGTTTCTTCTTTAAGTGGACCCAAAATCGTCCTCTTAAATATTGACATTCAATTAGGAAACACCCTGTATAAAAGCCAAAATGTGGTGTCAGTTGTCTTGAAATGAGGTGATTCACTCCTATAAACTATCTAATTTATAAAATAAAAACAGAGACAACATACAAATAACATCAATTATATTAAAAAAAAGTATCTACAAATATTTCAAATCCTGCAACATCATAAAAGTCACAAACAGAAATGATTAACGAGGTTTTGCACACAGCTATTGAAATTATTATCAGTATTATTATCTACACAACACTCTGATAACCATCTAACCACTTTTTCCTTAAATTTCTTCTTATAGTATCCCCATCCATTCTTTCCGGTAATTTTTTAAATTCTTCAGAGAGTTGCAGTTGAGGTTCTATTGGATCTACGCTTTTTATTATCCTTAACTCTCCATTTTCTTTTAAATATGTCCTGTCGGTTTCTTTAGGAAGGCCATCTGGAAAGGTTATAGGAACAATTTCTATGGCGTGCTTTACTTTCCATAGTCTTTGATTGTTTTCGGGGATATTTTTAACCACTGCAAAATCCTAAAAGAATAATATTTCAATAAATTTAATAAAAGGGTAAAAAGTACAATTTTAAAGGGTAAAAACTAACCTTGCCATCCAATTTAAACTCTTTCAGAATATTTTTCTCCCACCATGGAAGTCCTTTCAGTGGTCTGATCCGTCGTACTCGAAATAGTTTCGAAGGTTCATATGGTGGATCTTTAAAATCTGGAGACCTGAAAGAAAATGTTTTATTATTTAATAAGAAATAACATGTAGTACATAGCATGAGAAACTATTAGAATTTTATCAGATCAGAGAGGGGATAAAGTTATTTCCGAGGGGTGTCCTGTTAGGTTTTGCCTAAACCCTGCCTGCAAGGTTTGCCGCTTAAAAATAGTTCTTATACCCTTAGTTATAATTAAGGACACACTTCAGATACATTCTTCTGCAAATTCGGTTTGGCCTTCCCTAACAAGCCATTCTTAAAAAATTGAGAAAGCTATTTATATCAGAATTAAGCAGCCAATCCAGCCTTAAAAGTTACAAAATTTACCTTGGATAGTATTTGAAACCTGGATATTGAATTCCTTCGTTGTACCAGTTAAACGGGTGTCTGCTTAAGTTTCTCCGAACACATAATGAAGGCGTTACAGCTTTAATAATTTTATTTCCTAACATTTTATAAATACTGTTAGACAAATTATTAATTCGAACAAAAATTAAAAGAAAATGGACTTTTTAAGGTTAGTTTTTAACTTCGAGCTGCATACACCTGCATAGAGGCAGCTTTACCACTTAGCTGTGCAAACATCATGCGAGAGAGAAAAAGCGTGATATGTCTGGTATCTTTCCTCCCCTTCTGTGCTGATTGATCAAAAACGTATAAATCTTTTTTCCACAAACCCAATTAGCACGCGAGCAAAAGGGGAAAAGTACTAAACCTATCGCACTTTTTCCCTCTCGCACGCTCCGAGCAACAAGGGTGCCTCTAAGTACCTATGTGCTTAAAGACTATTTAAATTTTATTTATGGTCTTATCCTTCAAGCATACACCTTCTAGAGACATTCTTACCGATCAGCAGTGCGAACAAGCATGCTGAGAAGGAAGAGTGATCAAAGTATAACCTTTCGCTCTGCGTGCTTGACTGTTCGGCAGGTATAAAAAATTCCTTTTAGCCAACTAATTAGGTACGTGGAGCGACAGAAAAAGGTTATACTTTGATTCTCGCAAACTTGTTTGCATGGCCCATGGATTCTAGAGGTAAGGATCAACTACTCTGTGTGACAAAACTGGCCCTTAAATCGCAGGAAATTAGATGACGTTGTGTTCCAGAGGGACGTTTTTAAACTTTACTTTAAATATTGCGGTCAAGGTCATTGGTTCTCATTGGTTCTCTGAGCTACACCAGCGCTTCCTAGTGAAGACCACTTTTTGAGCAAAACAGCCATAAGGGGGGGTGATCCTTACCTATACAATCCATAGTATGGCCAAGCGGTAGGGCTGCCTCTAGGTGGCATATCTTTGATGCTCTGGTCGTATTCGTTCTTTTTTTGTTCTTTGTCAGCTATGCTTAACCCTGCATTAAAGCTTAACAAAAGGCAGAGCGACCCCTCTACATTGCTTACACTCCGGCATTTCTTATGATTTTAATAATTTAAAGCGACCCTTAACGTCCTTTTCCAAAATCACACATACCAACGTGATCTTGCGGAAGTGAAATAAAATTTTTGGTGAAAAAACAAAGCTTTGATAAAAACCGGTTATACCTGTCTCGTCCTGTTTTACTTTCGAGTACTTAAATGTCTTGGAGAAAGCAAATTTTAGGTTACAATACACATTACGATCATCTTTATTAAATATTTTTTTGTACAAAATAAGTTATTATCACATTATTCCAATTGAAATTAGGCGGATAGGGTAATGAAAAATAAATAATATTGAATATTTACAAATCAGCATTATTTTTAAGTGGCGCTACTTTTTCATGTTTTTACCTCATTTTTGACATTTTCAGGTGACGTGCTTATGCTTTAAACTATTTGACGATGCGTGTTTTAGTATTTTTATTATTTACATCTTATGCGCTAGGGAGAGCTAAATTCTAGGTGCCGTTTTGAAAAAAGTTGCTATTTTTTTGCCATTTGTGTGCCGATCGTTTTGTGTTTATTTTTTATTTTTTTTTTTTTTAATTTTTGTTTATCAGTTCTACGTAGGGATAATTTAGACTTAGTTATGGTCGGTCATGGCTAGTTCTGGTTAGTTAAAGCCTTTTTTACCTCTTTTTCATATATTATGCCACTTAGCACCGATATTCACTCCTACATCCCGTAACTTTCGCAATTTTCTTTTCAAAATTTAACATTTTTTCTCACCTGTATACTTTTATTTCCTCCACACAATGCGTATTTTGTTGTATTTTTCTCAAAAAAATCGTAAATATCGATGGTCGTAATGTGTAACGGACTCAACTTTTAAACTAGGTACTAATATTTCAATGAGTTTCTAGGTTGTTTAGAGCCAGACGATGGAATTGTGTCTGGCCTATGCTGATAAATAGGCGCCTGATGGAACTTGAGTTAACAAGACAGGATGAAACAAAACGTCACTGTCAGTTTGACAGAGCCTAACCTTACTTTTTGCTATCTTGTTTTTTTCAATTTTTTTACAAAAACACAAAATTTTAACTACAACCCATAAAAATTATGCTTTAAAACAATAAAGTAACCTCTTGGTTTCCAAGTAAAATGATATTTACATGGTTACTTCACAAAGTTAAAGCGTTTTTCCTAGTTTTTGTTAATCTATTCCGCCGAGCCCTGTGTTGTATTCGAAAAAGAAGGCGCAGCTTATGTGAAACAGTACCTCTAACACACGTTGTGTCTAATGTAGATCAAGGAAATGATCAGGAAACATGGACAAATTGGGGCGAGGAAATTGCCGCAGATAACAAGCCAAGAACTGTACACGATTACATCCAGCAGTATCGTCAACAAACTGTGAAAGCTAGGAATGCTGAGAAGACTGAAGAAAATCCGGAGAACGAACTGAATTTATTTGAAGATATGTCGCCTAAGATTACTAAACAAACCAAAGTTTTAATAAGAACGAAACAACCTCATTCCAATAGTGATGGTTTGAGTAATAGACTTAATGTTGTTGATGATTCAGTAAATGTTATAGTAAGTTAAAGCCTAGCTATTTTTTTGATTAGTTTTTTAATATGGTAATTTTTTACTTATGTAGTCCACGGGTTTTTGTGGCGCTGATCACGAATCTGAAGTCAAATTTTGTTGGACACTTCTAGTTTTTAAGTTATAAAACCCTACTGGGATCTAACCTAAAAAACGCACAAACTTTTCTAAAATTCCTCCTTCCTGAAACTGGTCACAGCCAAACTGAATGATTTTATGGTAAAACATTTATTATTTATTAGGATACATTTATTTTTACGTTTCTTTAGTCGTTATTTTTAACAAAAAACACCACCAAAAGAAAAATATTTTTTACTTTTAAAATCAACAAAACCATCTAGGGATTTTTAGGCCGTGGTACAACTTGGGAAACAATTGAAAAGCGTCTACTTTTTAAATTTTAATTGTGTAAAAATGAAGTTAACATTAACTGCATTTATTTTGTTTATGTTTAAAAAAGAGGATGTTGTCAATTATGTATCTATTTAATATATACCTCATCAACAAATCTAAATTCAGAGAAATGCGCCCCTGCCTCACTTTTTAGTATCTAACTAAAATAACTGCAGGAACCCTTTACAAAAGATTAACCTTTAGCGGGCACACTTCATCCAGGCCACATAAGGGCCACATGGGATAGGTCACTACCCCACGGTTAAAAACCTAGTTGTACAAGTCATATGGATTTTTTATGACTTTTCATCGATTGTTGTATATTTATTAAAGAGTTCTTCAACAGTTTCAAATATTTTTAACGGTCAATTTATAGATGGCGTTCTAAAATTGGATTTATATGTGAATATTTAGCAAAATTTTTTTTTTTTTTTGAAAAAAATGCATAACTTAGCCAGTTTTTAATATTAAGAGCTAAAATTTTAGGGTTGTATGCACAACATTATACCACTACCATAAAAATAACAGTATCCGCCTAGCATTTAAAAAATATATTTATTTTGCAAAATTACTGGAGGGAAAAATAAAAAAAATAGAAATCATTAAACTTGTTTTTTTGTATTTTATTAGCTTCTAAATACATATTTACGCATAAAAAAGTGAAAAAAAAATTATTATACTGGAACAAAAAAAATATATTTAAAATCTTATTTTATTGACTAACACCCGTCATGCACAAAGGAACCCGTTGTTCATCGCATATCGGGATTCCACAGCAGGAACATACAACACGCGTTTTTTTTGTCCTTCTTTCGGTCGCACAAAACGCATCTCCACGCTTGGTCGAAGGTAAATTCTTAGGTCATTTTTCTGATTGACACCATTTTAACCCAGGTCGATTTGAAAAGAAAAATCTATTTCGAGCAACGGTTGCGGCCACACTGGGGAAACTAGTTACCCCACGCTGATAAAATGAACGCTCAAAACACCACCACGCGGTTTTTTGGCTTGTTATGTAAGGGAGTCACATCTCACACTTGTCTACTACTGGCAGATGTCGTTACTTGTATTAATTTCAGTTTTTAGACCTCTATTTTACTTTTTTTGAGCCTGGGGTAACAAGTTACCCCGTGTGGCCGCTAAGGGTTAAAATAATACTTTTATATTAAACATATTTTTTATTTTTTTTATATTTAATGCTGGTAAAGCAATTTTAAATATGGCGCCTTTCAGTTTTACCAAACTATCTGTCTAAAATTCCCTAGATAATTTCGATGATTGTTTTTGAATATAAAAATTAAATTTTTGAATGTGTTTTTTAGTAAAACTAATGAGTAAATATTTGGGGAAATGAGTTTATCCTGTAATATAAAAGGTGTTTTACCATAATATCATTCAAATTGGCTGTGACCAGGTTCAAGAAAGAAACATTTTAGGAAAGTTTGTGCATTTTTGACGTTAAATCCGAGTAGGGTGTTTTAACTTAAAAATTAGAAATGTCTTCCAAAATTTGACTTCAGATTCGTGATCAGCGTCCCAAAAAACCCCTGTGTACAAAATATAAGTAAAAAATTACTTTTAATATATCAGTAATTCTGTTAAAATTTGGGAGGACTATGGAAATATTAATAATATTTTTTCTAGCCTTCTGCAGAATTAGAAGAATGGGATGAAAAGAATGGTTGGGATGGTGAACAACTTCTGGATCGCGAAGCCCAAAAAATATTAAGAGAACAGAAAAGATTGGAGAGGGAAAGAAAAGCATGGGAACAGCATCAGAAGAGACTGGAGAAAGCCTCACGTGCTCTTGGTTCCAAACTTGTAACATAACTTTTTTTGAAATCATAGATACTGAATTTATTGTTTATATTTATATTTTACCCATTTATAAGTTTTAAACTTGTTTTTAAGATAAATTTTAACCGATGACAAACATTAAACCAAATAAAGGATATTATACCTTTATAAGAGTCTTTACTTATCTATTTATGTTACTTACAACACAAAAAAGACAAGAATTTTAAAAGACAAGTACTTACTTTTAAAAATAAATAAAATGATGCAAAATTTCTGTAAAGGTATATAATTTATAAATTGTATTTGGTTATATTAAAATATTTTTTATTTTACATGTGTTTTTTTCTTAAGATCGAACACATTTTTGTCTCTTGGTAGCTCTATCTAACTCACATTTTTCATAGGAATTGCATTTGACGTTGCCACAATAGCTTCCAGTGCCTGATTCTGGAAAAATATAATAAAAATATTATTTTAGAATTATTTTATAGTTATAAAACTAAAGTAAGTAGTAGTGAATTTTTCTTCACAGGTAAAGCTGTTAACGTGATTTTTAATTCACAGTTAATAAAACCTGTGAACATGAATTAACTGTATGGTGATCAGTGCATTTGCAATCAGTATAGAATATACAGTGCAATTCTCTAACTTAAAATAAATTCAATAAAGCTTTGCTCGACCCGCTAGGTTCACAAGCATTTTTATCAATGTTCTCCAAACTTATATGAAAATGTGAGATATACAATTTGAAGCTTTTAATCTCAACTTTAAAAAGCCGTTTTAAAAATTCAATTTGGACCATTTGCCTAATATTCACAGCACTTGCAAGATAAGGGCCTAATTGTTTATAGTGCGATTGAATAAAAACTATTAATGCGACAATTTCTATCTTTCGGCAGCTCAAAGTATATGTTATTGACTATCATTTGGCAAAAAATCAGCCCTTAATATTGAAAATTAACGAAAATACGAATTTTTGTAAAAAGGTCTGTTTTAAGCGTTTTTCCGGCTTTTCTCGGTGCAAAATGGTCGGATCGGGATTTATTAAAAACCATTTTGTAGGTTTTTAAATTCTCTACAAACGGTCTTTTACGAGTAAAGTGATATAGCCCGTACTTTTTGTTATATTTAAAAAAAAAAGACGAAAAACCCTTTTTTAATAATTATTGTTTAAAAAAATTACCTGAAAGACAATTGGTTGAATTTTTAATTTTAGTAATCTACAGGTTATTCTGGAAGTATTCACGTTTTTAAACCGTTTACATGTTGAAAATCTGTCAATACCTTCGAGCATATACAGGGTGTCCCAAATCTATTTATACACTAAATATCTCTGCCCCTGTACATGATATAGAAAAAAACTTAGCATAAAAAATGTGTATTTGGTAACATCAATTTTATTAACAGTATTGGTAAATATACAGGCTGTCTTAAAAACAGAGTTTTCATTGTTAAGTACGTTTTTTCTTTAATGGAATGCCCTGTATATTTTGCCAAAGTTTAAATCTACATTCAATTCTTCATTAAAAATGTTAAATACACTATACGTCAATCATTGCTGGTTTTTGAGATAATAACGTAACTAATAAATGAGCTAAATTGGTCACTCTGACATTTAAAGAATAATTATGAGAGAAAATATTACTAAAAACGTTTAGCACTTTAAACATTTACTATGGGATGTTATGTTATTTGTTTTTATCTTTTAATCATTTTTAATTATTACCTACCTAAATCAGATAATAATACAATTATAGATCGTTATCTTAAAAACAAGCAATAATTGACGTATAGTGTAATATATATTTTTGATGTAGAACTAAATAAAGAATCAAAATTTGGCAAAATATAGAGGGCGTTCCATTAAAAAAAAACATACTTAACAATAAAAACTTTGTTTTCCGGACACCCTGTATATTTACCAATAGTGTTAATAACATTAATTAAGGTTACATAACGCATATTTTTTATTTTAAGTTTTTTTGGACTTGGGACACCCTGTACCACTCTGCGTATATACTCAGTCAAGGTATACCCGGTCAATCATATCATATAAATATTTTAAACTTTACTGCAATGTTTCTCTTTTCGAGAATGCACACTTCACTTAGAAAAGCGCACCTGTAAATAACCAAATACTTACTAGAGTTTTGGTTTTTGTATCCATCATTTTTATTTGAGTCCCTAAGGTGATCCGGGACGCAGGACTTGGCGTTGCAGATGTTGGGACAACATTTTCTGCCGAAACATTCTGAATCATCTTTACATTTTGGTGAACATGACGTCATTTTGCTTGATAATGGACAAGCATCTAAAAAAAGACAAATTTTTTTGTGGTTAGTTTCATATAGTATCTACCATTAGCAGCTCTAGGATTTTCAATTTTTTTTTAATCTAAAAACATGGGACACACACCATAAATATATACCAAATGTTATTGGCTTCAAGGAGAACACTTTGGTAAAAAAATATCATTCTGAAATTTGCAAGAAAAGAATAATTTTTTTGGGCGGCCTAGGACGATTGCGGACCAAATCATCAGGTAGGTAAAAAAATAATTGCGGTCCAAAAATAAGGGATGCCTGTAATAAAATTTTCAGGTAATAAATGATTACCTGGTTGGCCCCAAACAGGATGGAATTATTGCGGACCGTAATAAATACCACATTAAAAATTATTAAAATTTTGTTAATAAGTTCTACCTAGGGATAATTTAGACAAATTCAAAAGCAAAAACACCTTTTAAGTTAGTCAAAAGGTGTCTGTTTTGCGATTTTTGAAAATCATGGCCATGCCCACCTAGATGGCACTTTTTAACATTATTTAATTTTTACTGTTTAACATCTTTTCGCATTAATATGCTTTACTGGTTGCATTGGAATTAATCTGTTAGATGGCGCCAGAGTCATTTAAATCTCTCTTTACTTTTATAAAGGATTGATTTAAAGGCTTACAGAGCCTTCGTCAGTCGTGTCTTGGCTCTCAGCGGATGTGATCATCCCCAACAAGGGTGAAATATCTACACTTAACGTTATTCTTGTCTCAATTTTGTTGATTTTTTGTGTTTCTCATGATGAAGAACCATCCATCGATTTTTTAGAAAATGGGTGTTTTAGTCAGCATAATGGAACAAGTAATTATAATAGATACAACATTTTTAAAGATTCATTTTTAAAGCCAACAGTGTTAAGCATTATAGAAACTGAGAAAATACCACTGAAATAAAATAATATAAAAATTTGCAGTTAATACCTGGAATATAGCACGTATATAACGATTTGCAGTTATTTTAAACTCTTTCCGATTTTCGGGCTAAAAAAAAAGACGGTCTATAAATTGGTTTATTTTTTATAATATTCTTGTACCGTGCTATCTTATACCTTGCTAGAAAGAAACGTTTCCTTTTCGCATGTTCTCTCTTGTTTTGGTAATTTTATTTGTTAGTTTACGTTCTTTTTTATTTCTTTAATCAAATTATTTATAGGAGTATTATATAAGGTTTAACTGTATTTTTGAACACTAAAGAAGCAGAAAATACCATAGCCGTAACTTATAATATGCGGTGGTGCCAGCAACAAAAGTCAAGCTTGGCTTTACTTTTAAGTCGACTTAACAAAGTCAGGTTTATTCATAAAATAGTGCAATTAGGCTCATGAAGTTCATTTAGGAGAGACCAAAAATATCCAAAATAATTAAACGCGTTCAGTGGTTTATAGATCTTGTTTATACAAAATGTATTTCCTTTTCTCAATTTTTCGTTATTTCATAAAATATCGTATAATAATTTAATATGTGTTTGGTGTTTTTCATAAATACAGTAAGCAACCGCAAAACCATACGTTTGGCTTATTTACAAAGCAATAAATAATACACATAATTATGGGAGAAAAAAGATAATAAAGAATTTATTACAAAAAAACTCCCAGCGAAACACAAATGAACAAAAATCAAGAATGAATGATGTGAAAATTCGAAACACTTTCATCATCGCTACTAAATTCTGATGAATCTGAGTCGTTTACATTTATAATAACAGGAAGAATATCTGAAGAGTCCAAATAGCGATCTCTTTCCCAGGCTGCTTGAATAAGATTATTCGTATGGCGGCAGTAATGGGTCCATTTGTCAAGTTATCTATAGGAAAAATAAAAAGCATCAAAGAGAAAGACAATATGGTTAATTTAAAAACATTACTTTTCTACCGAGTGCTTCATTCCATAAGCTTAAAACCGCATTGGCAGTAACTGGATTGACTTCGAATATATTCTTGAATCCATAGTACCTCTTGCACTCGACCATACCATTTTCTATGGGATTAAACTGGCAATGATAAGGTGGAAGCCTCAGTACTCGGTGACCATATTGTAATGCTAGTTCGTCAAGTCTAAAGAAGCAAAAAGCATATTTTTTTAATAATATATTCTAATAAAAATATAAGTTACTACTCCACACATATATTTTTCTGGTAAAGACTTTTTAACTATATTCCATAAATCTATTTTCATGGCTGTATCAGGATACTCTATATTTCTATCTTGTAACCATCTTAGAAATGTAGTTGCTTAGACCAACTTGAGTTTGGAATCTTCTCTCTAATAACCTGGAGTGGTAGGATGGTATCCATCACTATGAGGGATGGCTCTTTCAGAATTTGGGAGCAATTGTTCTTGAAACCACTTTTCGAAATTTTCAGCGTTCATGGCGTCATAGGTAATCATAGTTGGAACCAGATTTAAAAATAAGGCTTGCATTAGAAACAAACCCGTCTCTGATCCAGCATAAAATAATATATCTGACGCCTTCTGAACTTTTCTTCTTGACAGTTTTAATTGAGCCATCTTGCCAACTATCTCTAAACGCTCCTTTGCTATTATAACAAAAATATGTATATTTTGCATTTTGTATAATTTTAATACAACTTTTCACCACAAACCTGTATATCCACGTTTCGTCCAAAAACACAGGTTTTAAAGCAATACTGGCGGTAAAATTATCCATGTGACCTTAGAAATCGAACTCTTTTTTCAATGACATATGGCTGTTCTATTAAATATGTTCTGTTGGATATAGAATCTTTTTGCCATTTAAACTGCGAGTGCTTTTAAATCTCTACATAGGGACGCTTTTGAAATTTCCACACCATCAGATTCTGCAAATTTGTTTCGGGTGAAACTAATGTAACATGTTCCCCTGTAAAAAAATATGTATACATTTTTTAAATTTATTTAATAAAATAAAGTTTATTTTAAAACCTGTCAAACAACATAAATTCTATTTCTAATGATGTGCTCATGAATCTTATAAAGAGGGCGTCCACGAGAGCATTGGTGCGGTTGTTGTGGCTACTTTATAATCCTTATTGTTTCTGATCCCATGCGAACTTATCTTTTTAACGGTGGTAATTCCGACTCCCAGGGCATCAGCTACTCTCTACAGCATGCAAAGAAATATAGTCATAAATTACATTTTAATATGTATTCCAATAACAAACCACAAGAATAAACAAATCTACTTACCTCTAAAACTGCAGTAAGTGGTAACAGGTTAATTCCTGCATCTCTCTCCTTTGTGAAATAGTCAATAAGGTTTAAAATCATATTTTACAATTCTGAATACCGTCGAGGCATTTTACACAATAAAAATAGGAAAATGAAAATAAATCTGACGTTACTTTTGACAAAACAATTTTTTTGACAAGTTTGAAAAATGACATAATTTCATAACCCATATTTTAGGATATTATTATTGTAGCTTTTTAAAAATCAGCTGCTGAACGGCAGCCATTTTGATTTTAAGAAACGACCAACCTTTTGACGTCATTAATTTGTTTCAGTCTGTTTTTGACCTTTTTAATTTGCTAAAAAAGGTAAGGCAATTGATGACGAAAGTACAAACCCTCGTGAAACAAGTATACCTCCAATTAGGATTTTTTTTTAATTAGTAGCCATATGCCCAAGAAACTATTTTCTATATTGAATTATTTAACAAAGCTCAAGAAGCTCTATCATAATTATATATTATTTTTTTTTTATTATTATGATATACGGTTGCCTAACTAAACCTAGCCGCAAATAAGGGTTGCTGGCTGTTAAAGATGCTAAATATTAAAGGTAGTGTGAAAGAGAGTAAGCCCACACTAGCTTTTGACGCATACGCAATGGCTTTCAAGTGTCGTACAGCTGGCAATCGCTATCCTTGTCTGACTAGTGATGTTTGCGCGTAACTCTCTTTCACTCTACCTTTCATATTTTTACAATCAGGGCCGGACTTAACTTTTTGCCGCCCATAGGCTAATATATTTTTGCCTCCCTAATATGTCAATATTTTTTGGATATTATTTAGCATTTAGCATTAAAAGAATGTAAACTTCACTAGTAATTTTTATAACAAATTAATAAACACATTTAACAAAAGTGAATCATACAGGAAATTAAATGACAATTCTTTAAAACAAACAAATATCATAATATAAAAACAAATTGTTTTTTATAAGCTTCATTTTTGTTCATTACACTTTTTTCGATAAAACGCATAATTACAGAGTTATGCGTAAAAAACAATTGAAAAATTAGTTTTTTTTTTAACGAAAAATCCCACTTTTCAATTGCGAATAATTCAAAAACTATTGATCTGGCAAAAAAACTTGACATGACATTTTTTACTTTAAATTTTCTCATCTATCGATTTCTGGGGGTATTTTGGCTAAAAAATTGCCCACCCCCGTGAAGGGGTGGCATCCACCCCAGGGGTGGTTGCGCACATCGGCACCATATAGATTTTGCTTTTCGACCATCCATCTATCATCTATCAAAATTTCAAATAAATCGGTGCATATATAAAAAATTCGGAGGTGAAATGCTTGACTGTCTGGACTAATATTAAGCGGATGGTTTTTTAATAAACAAAAGAAGGATATTTGACATGTCTTTAAATCAAGATAAATTTTAAACAAGAAACTCCATTATCACGGCAAAACGCAGCAATTTCAGATATCACCATGTTCATCAAATCGACCGTAATTTTGAAAAATAAAAAAATAACTACTCGTATTAATAAACGACTTAACAGTAATTGCTTTAAAATGAGAATTTAATTGTTCCACAAAGTCGTTAAAAACATCTACGATGTTTACCAACAAGTTTCACTACTTGGAAATCCCAATCTTTATTTTTTTTGAATTATAAATTTTGTTTAAAGAAAATACAACAATACTAGTTATAAAACATAAATAGGTTTACCGATTTTAGAACCGGAATAACATAAAAAATATATCATAATGAAATGTGTGTTGGCCAATAGCATCTGGTATACAAGATGTCCCAGAAAGGGGGGTCTTCTCAATAAAAAAAAAAAAAATATTATAAAAATTTTCTAAAATTTTTTCCTATATCCCTTCCCGAGATACAGGTACATAACAGACCTGGAAATATTTTTTTTAAAAATAATTTTTTAAAAATAAGGGTAATTTAATTTTTTTTTAATATGATGGTTTAAAAAAAGTCTTTTTAAAATGAACCCATTAAACATATTTGGTTATTTAGTTTGCCAGGGACGGACAGCTCTGGCACAAAAGGCTTTTTTTTAAATATCGGGAGTGAGATCCATTTTAAAATTTTTGGGCTTAGAATTTTTAAAAGTTAACAAATTTTGAATTTTAAAAAACAATTTGTTTATTTCAATGATTTTAGTACCCGTAAAAAAGACTTTTTTGTTAAACTTTAAAAAACCCCTTTTTAAACCCTTAGCAATTGTTAAAACAACGGTTTAGAATGTTTAACAAAATGTCAGATTTTGACAGGTTGCCTACTAAAATCATTGAATAACACTGACAATGACGTTTTGTTAAAATTTAAACCGTTTTTAACAACAATTGCTAAGTCCATTGCTAAATTTAACAATGCGATCATCCTCGGCCTATTATGATGAAGGCTTAAAAAAATTTTTGGATAGCTTTTAAAACCCTTTAAAATAAAAAAGGTATGTTTGATTGACCCGATAAAATAAAAAAAAATATAACGTTTGGATTTTTTTTCATTATACAGGGTGTTTTCAAGTACGTCAATAAAAAAAACAATTTTTTTGGGCTTTTAAAAAAAAAAAAATTCATATAAAATATTCCCAAACGTCTGAACTTTTTTAGATACAGGGTGGTAAAATTGTCAAAAATAAAACATTTATTTGTAATATCTTGATACCACTTTATGTATTTTAAAAAAAAATTTGGGATAAATGTTATGTATTGAAATTTTTTTTTAAAAACCCCTTTTTTTTTTATTTCCACCGGGGCGCGAATTTGACCTGCCTATTTTGGCAATAAAAAAAAAAGTGGTTCATAAAAAAATTCTTGATACATAAGTACATGTTTCCAAATATTATTAAAATATTAAGGACATACGTTCATATGAAATTTTTCAAAAAAACCCAAAAATTTTCCTCCGAAATATTGACCCAAAATTAAAAAAACTTTGGGGAAAAATTTTTAAAAAAAAAAAACCCAAAAATAATTTTTTGTTTTTATAAACAGTGGATTTTATCAATGTCAATTAAATCCCTTTTTTTTGTTTAGGGTTAAACTTTTTCCAAAAATAATATTGTTGAGCCTTTATCATACAGGGTTTTAAAAAAAATTTTAATATTGTGTCGGGTATCCCCCCTGGCAAACTAAATAACCCCAAAATGATTTTATGGGGTTTTTTTTTAAGAAAACTTTTTGTAACCATTATATTTAAAAATATATTAAATTACGCCAGTAGTTTAAAAAATTATTTAAATTAAATTAAAGGATTTCCAAGGGCGTCCTTTATTACCGTATCTCTGTAGGGGGGGGCAAAGGAAAAAAAATTTATGGCAACTTTTTTATAATATTTTTTGGTTTTCTATTTAGATTCCGAGTGGGGGTTATTCCCCGGGGAAAATTTTTTTCTTAAATTCCCGGGGGAAAAGTTTGGGGTTTGTTCCCGGAAATCAAACGAGAAAACTCGAGAACTCGAGAAAAAATATTTGAGTCTATGAAATTAAAAATAAAATAATTGGTTTTTGGGTTTTTTTAAACCCCGGGGGGGGTTCGGGACGAGGGAAAAATGGACCCCTTTTATTTCCCCCCATCGCGCGCGGGGTCGGCGGCTTTTTAAATAAAAAATACAGAAGGTAATACACCGAATGCCAACCTAGGAAAAATTTTTTCCCCAAATTCTGGGATTTTTTTCCACAATAGGGAAAAAAGGGGTTTTTTCTAATATCTAGGGGAAAATTTTTTTCTTTGGGTTGTTTTCAGTTCAATTTTTTTGAATTTCAGTCAATTTATCAATTTTAATATTAAATGGACTACTAATGACAAGTACCTATTAAATCCTTATACCCGGGGGTTTTTGGGTTTTAATTTAAAATTTTTTTTTAAAAATTTCTTTTTTGGGGGTGATTAATCTAATAGGGTTTAAATTTGGGTATCGGGGGTTTTTTGGGGTTAAATTTAACTGCTACTTAGCATTTTTCGTTGTTGCCCTTTTTTATTTAGTGGGTTTTGCCCCCCAAAAAACTAAGGGAAAAAAAA
>JAHBCN010014223.1:0-23080 GCA_019359885.1 Listronotus oregonensis
TTGACCTTGATAATTTTTTTGTATGGGGGGTGGGGTGGGGGGGTGGTTCTATGATTTCTAATAAAAGCAGGCATTTTGCTTAGTGAATAACATAATCAAAAACACATCTGTCTGTGCTACTGCTGCTACTGTTGTAGTTACTATTAGATAAAACTGTGTCTGTTACTGAAACGTGATTTGTGCAAGTGTTTGTTTAAGGTATTATTTCTTAGATATTTAAATATTTTTTTACTATGAACATTACTAAAGAAACGTTAGAAAATATTAATATTATGATTAATAAAGAAGCTGACAATTTTAATCGTAAAAAGTTAGTTGATTTAATTCCGGGGTTGCATATATTATTAAAAAAATTGTTTCTATGAATACCCAATTTGGGAAAACGCTTCTTGCTACACTTTTTGATCGGGTTAATAGTGAAACATTTGCTCTATTTTTACCAAGTCGTGTTTCTGACAATATGTCGGGTGATGTTGTTTCAGCAATGAATGCTTCCCGGATGGTAAATATACATTAACCTATTTGGGGCAGAGTAACCGCGTATTTCCCAATAATTATGTGAGTTCCAGGGCATTATTAACTTTTGGGTGTTTGGAATAATTTTTAAAACCACATATTTCCCAAATAATTATGTAAGTTCTAGGGTATTTTTAACTTCTTTGGTTTTTTAGAATAATTTTTATATAAATAGCTTAAATATAATATATAAAATAAAATATAATATAAATAAAATATATCTTTTCTTAATTTAATGTTTCATAGTTAAAAAAATATTTAGATATATATCTAGTCAGATATTTGCACATAGTAAAGTACAGTCATTTTTTCCTTTGTCATTAAAGATGTTGGACGATCTAGTAACTAAGGAATGTCAATACATGTATGTGTTTTGGTTGGGATTCAAACTAAGAGATATGGCCCACGAGCTTTTGGAATTTGCAAGGGAAATAGATTATGATGAAACCACCTTGGATGAGTGCAGAAGATACTTGAAAGATAGCACAACTTTGTTAGCGGGAGCCCATCTTTGTGATAAATATTGCTATGGTAGCCTTACACTAGAAACATTTTGTGTTGAAATGATACAAGAAAATTTAAAAAAATACCTAATCAATATACCACATTTACCTAAAGAAATATGTGCAAAGTACGAGTTGATTCCCATTATATCCATCGATACTATGGATGGAGCCCCTAACCAAAATGGTGATGGTGAACCTAAACCTGAACCTGAGCCTGAGCCAGCAGTCCAAGACATCCCCCTTCCCGACGATCACGATGATGAGGAAGATGAGAAAATTTGTGTTTGACATTCTTTAATATTGTAACATATTGTAATTAATATAGGAAAATAAATATGTTCAGTATAGAATTATTGTTTTCACTTAGATTTATATAAATAAATAATTTCTATAAGATGATTTAGTTTTAGTTAAACATGGGTCGTGTTAACAACACAATTGATAAATTTGGTCGTCAGAGTAATTATAGCAAAGTTGAAAAATTGCATGGTCTACCTGGACTTGGATTTAGGCTTACCCCTGAAGGTCAATATAATATTGAACAAAAGCGTTTAACTAATGTTGGTTCACCAAAAATGTCCACTGATGTTGCTACACAAGAATTTGTAAATAAAGAAGTTAGGAAACTTAGATTACAAATAGTTGAAATATTAAATAAAGATATAATTAATTTTTATTCTGCAAAATTAAGAAAGTTTGCAGAGTTTGAAAAGGATTTACCTGATTTGGTGAAATTATATGAAAAAATTCAAAGTAATGATAAAAAAATGCAGGCACTCGAAAAAAAAATTGATGAATTGACCCATATAATGGTATTATTATAATATTTTTTTTGTTTATTGCCATTATATAAAATTGCAACTTATAGGAAAATTGATTAGTATCAGCAAAAGATGGTTGGTGTAAACAGCAATATTGATAAATTTGGTCGCCAGCAGAGTGGTTATAAAAAGGTTCAAAAACAACGGGGTTTACCTGGAGTTGGATTTAAGCTAACCTCTGATGGTCAATATGATATGGAAGCTAAGCGCTTAACCAATGTAGGCACACCTGTAATAGCCAATGATGCAGCTACTCAGGATTTTGTGAATAAAGAAATCTGGAATCTTCGGGTTATACTTAATGAAGTAATATACAGGGTGTTTCAAAAAACATGGACCATCGCTCGTGGGGTAATTCTTTACTAAAAAATAATAAAAAAAAGTCCTATGCACATGGGTCCGGAAACGCATGGTTTCCGAAATACAAGAGTTAAAGTTTAATTTTTTTTTTAATTTTTTTCAAATGACCTAAATACCCTCAACCGATTTTAATGAAACTTAGAACTTGAAAGTGTATTAATAAAGTGCATAGTTTTAAGTAAAAATCTGCTTACAGCTGCGGCAGTGGCGTGCGTACGGGGTAACTGTAAAAATGTATTTAGAGAAAGAATATGTGCGCCACTGACTTTGCCAATTTTAATGCACCAGTTATGAAGCTTATTACATAAGCCACAAAAGTTACCTCTTGGTGTTTTTCGTTTAGGGTTTCCCTAGCAGATATGGTTAATTTTATAAAAATGTGCAAAGTACCCATTCGTCGGCGTAATGAAAAAGTAATCGTACAAACACCATGATTATTCAAAACTATTGTTTTTGTACAATAAAAATTGACTTAAAGCTAAAGAAAATGTTGAAAGTGACTACCATTAGCGTTGGTACAAGCATTTAACCTTCTCCGCAAAGATCTTCTTACTCTTCTGCAAATATTGTGATCTTCTCTAATGATGACAAATGCATTTTCCTATTCTTTCCAATAATTCTTCTCTGTATTTAATGGTGTTTTATAAACTATTTCTTTTAAATGACCCCACAAATAAAAATATAGTGGATTCAGGTCCGGAGATCCAGGTGGCCATGGCACTGGACCTCCACGACCAATCCATCGGTGACCGTATGTGTCAGCTAAATATGTTGGAACCGCATTGCCATTTCTCACAAAAGTGGTAGTAACTTCGGCAAATCATTTTGAAAAAAATTTAAATATGATTCCTGTTCAAGACGATTCGGTAGAACAACAGGACCAATTATGTGATTTCCAATAACACCAGCCCAAATATTGATGGAAAATTGATACTGCGTCAATAATTGATACTAAGTCAATTGTGTATTGTACAAAAACAAGAGTTTTGAATAATCATGGTGTTTCTACGATTACTTTTTTCATTACGCCGATGAATGGGTACTTTGCACATTTTTATAAAAATAACCATATCTGCTAAGGGAAACCCCAAACGAAAAAATACCAAGAGGTGTCACTTTTGTGGCTTATCTAATAAGCTTCATATCTGGTGCATCAAAATTGGCAAAAGTCAGTGGCGCACATATTTTTTCTCTAAATACATTTTTACAGTTACCCCGTACGCACGCCACTGCCGCAGCTGTAAACTTTAACTCCCTGTATTTCGGAAACCATGCGTTTCCGGACCCAGGTGCATAGGACTTTTTTTTATTATTTTTTAGTAAAGAATTACCCCACGAGCGATGGTCCATGTTTTTTGAAACACCCTGTATATGGATCTTTTAAATCTTTTCAACCAAAAATTTCAAAAAATTGAAAAATTTGAAAGAGATATTGTTAATTTCGATATTGAAAAAATAGCTAAAAAAATTGAAAATGATGAAAGTCATATTCAATTTTTGGAAAAAAGATTGAAAGATTTAGTTAATTCTTCTAAAACTTCTAAAATAAGGTTGTAAATAATTTATTGGTTTTAAATAAAAAACAATTTTACTATAATATGTGTTTTATTTAAGAAAAAACTACCTTTCTACAATATTAATAATAATAATAATAATAATAGATTACAATTATTAAAATTATACAATATCTGCTGCATCTATACAAGAGTTATGTTGACTCGGGAATCCCAACCATTTTACAAACACTTGATTCTTTTTGTTTTTTTTTACGTCGACAAAGTACTTTTCTACCAAATAAATATCCGGACTGTTTGTCTTCTGTAGTTCAGCTTCACAAAAGCTCCCCATAATTGGTTGACCATCTGTGGACTCTAAAAGATACGTTGGTGGATTTGTTAAATTTACTTTCACCACTTTGAGTAGCTCTGTCGACCATGATGGTATATACCCTTTGTCAAATATACTTCTGTATTTGCTTATACGAACCACATCTTCTAAGCGAAATTTAAACTTTTTTGGTTTAACTTTAATATTATTATATGCATTAATCTTGGTATTTGGCTTTACATCAATCGGTCGCATCCCAATAGTGCGATGTTTGGCACTATTGTAAGTTTTTGTAATGGTTTTTAAAATATGTATCCATTTATAGGACCCTTTTATTGAAAATTGCTTATATAAAATATTTTTTAATGTTCTTATAACTCTTTCAACAATTGCTGCTTTTTTTGTACTATATGTCGAATAATGATTGATTTTGTACTTTTTCATAAGAGCTTGAAAATCTTTATTATAGAATTCTTTGCCTTGATCACTTTGTAAATTATTTGGTGTATATTTAGCCTCGTGAATAATATTTTTTATTGCGTCAGTAACTTCGCTTCCAGTCTTGTTTTTAATGGCCTTTGTATATACATATTTAGAGTAACAATTAATGCACACAAGTATATAGCGATAGTCATCGTTTTCGTTAGCATATTGTTGCATTTCTGCCAAATCAATCTGCCACAAGTCATCGTATCCTCTAATTATTGTCCGCCTTCGTTTAAATTTTTTCTTATTGGTCTGTGGATTTCATTAACAACTTTAATTTTTTCCACACTAGGCTCCATATTATCTTTATCGGCAATGTTTAATCACCTATTGGGGAAAATATTCACTTTCATGTTCTAATAAATAATTTCCTCTTCACGAAGTTCCTCAATAATTGAAATAATTTCATTGTCATGTCCAGTATGACCTGCCATTTTGGAACTAACCAACAATCGTAATCGATCTCCCAATTCTTTAAGATTATCCCAATAGATATATTGGGGTTTTTTGGTTGATAGATGTTTTGTTAATGGTTGGTGAAAATTTAGGCTTACACCCTTTTTTCGTCGTCCGATTGCACTACCCAATTTACTTTCTGTCATAAGAGGTTTTATTATGTTTGTATACTTTTGCCATTTCGTCTCTCTTAATCCTTTTTTAGGGTCATGTTTATTGTATCGAGCTGCTGTTGCAATTAAAATTTCTTTATATTTGTTTAAGATGTCTTCCCTTATCTTGGTCTCTTGACCCAATATGGGAGGTTTTTTTAAAAAAAGTAAGTCGTATAATTCATGTTCACCATCATATTTACTTATTAAATCCTCATTATCATCATAAAATAACACCTTCCCATTTTTAAAACGTACTATCAGTTTGCCCATTTTTAAAGTACCTCTATTTACTTTATATACTCCATAGGTAGTATCATATAAAGATGGTTTTAAAGATAAACCCTTTATATATTTATCGAGAATTTTTTCTGATTCTTTACCCCTTGGTTTGTAATATATGGGTAAAATCGACTGATTTAATGGTGGTGGTGTTAACAAGCTATAATCATCAGGTGGTGGTGTTATTAAACTACGATCAATATTATCATCATCACTATCACCAATTTTGCTTGGTGAATAAAATAAGGATGATGATGATGATGGTGATGAAAATGTAGCCGAATGGGGCGAAGTCGTTTCTTGTTTTTTTTTTTGTCCCCCTCTTCTTCTTCTACTAATGGTTCCATCGGAGTATAGAAGGTTGTCTTTTTTCTTACACCTACAACCGATGTTGGTATTGATGTTGCTCTTTTTGGCGAAGGTGTTACTGGTACACTAGGTGTTTTTTGTTGTCCTTTTGTTTGTTGATTTACTACATTAGTAATGGATGTCAACGGTTTTTTAATGGGTTCATAAAATTTTTCCAAATCCAAGTTTTCTTGCGCAGTTGCTGCCCTAATTTTTTTAATTTTTGTCTAACAGAATCTGTAGCCTCAATTAATTTCCGCTTTAAATCAATTTGTTCATTCATAGTGTGATGATGTTGTCCCAAGCTTACACAATGACATAATGATTAATTTCTTCTAATATTATAAATATATATAACTATCGAATCCTTTTCGATATTTACCAGAATTTAAGTCACTATCCTTATCAATAACCAAAAAACCATATTTATTACCCCAACATTTAGAACACATCTCTTGAAATTGTGGGAAAGTAACATCGGGTGCGACATGATCGGAGAAAATGTGGCGTAAATTCATTTCATCCTTTAAATAAAATAATAAAATTGGCATTGTCACGTACTAGTTGCTTGGGAACTCGTGAATAAGTTTGAGCCAAATAAAAACAATCTACATTTTTATGACGTCCCATACTAAAATATGAACGTATGACATCTTGTTTTTCACACATTATATCATCAAATATAAAAATAGAGTTCGGTTTTCCATCTGAAGGTTCCACGATATTTGTTGCATCACTAAATGTGTAGTAGCCAAGCCCCTTTATGGGGGATAAAATTTTACGTAAATATTCATATTTTGGTTGATACAACGACTTTGAATATATATAAACATTTACAAAGCGTAATCCCATAGGGTGCGTAAGCAGTGAAATCATAACATTCGTCTTTCCACAATTAGATGGTCCAATAAGAAGGCTACGAATTGACAATGGAAACAAAAGGCCATGTTTTCTAAAGTGAGGGGTTCCTGCTTGACCCGACCCGACTTTTTCATCAAAATTGTCAATATTAAACTTTTGCTTGAGTTTAACAATACGCATATTGCAAATAAAAATAACTAATACTTTTAATTTTAGTCAGTCAGATGTCGCCTATTGAACGAAGTGGACGGTCTCGTTATTTAAATAAGACTGGAAAGGGTTTAGTTAACGCATTAATTAATAAACTTCCTTTCGAGCTACACATTCCCGGCTATCAGTATTGTGGTCCGGGTACAAAAGTAGAAAAACGTGTAGCACGAGGCGATCGGGGTATTAACCCATTGGATGTTGCATGCAAGAAACAGGATATAACTTATTTAAATAATAAAAATAATTTAAAGGTACGTCATCAAGCTGACTACGAGTTGGAACAGCGAGCTTGGGAGCGAGTAAAATCAAAAGAAGCGAGCGCTAGTGAAAAAGGCTGCTGCTTGGTTAGTCACAAACATAATGAAAGGCAAACAACGTTTCGGTATGGGTGTTAAAAAAATATCTGAAAGAAGAAAAACATCGTCATGTAAGAGAAAGGGAACGTAAGTGCGGGCCCGTAAAAAAGTTGCATTCGGATCAGCTCTTAGAAAACCTATACGCTCAGAATTACGAAAAGCTGGTGGTAACAAACTTATTGAAAGAGATTTAATGAAAGCATCAAAAATCGCTTTTAGTTTTGCACGTAAGTCTTTAAAATCTGTGGGTGGTAAACGCAAAATCCGCACCCCCAGAATTATACCAATACCGAAGCAGGGTGGTATATTACCTTTGATCCCAATATTTGCTGGTCTTTCAGCTTTAGGATCTTTAGCCCGTGGGGCGGCTGGAATTGTACGCGCAATAAGAACCGTAAAGAATGAGAAACAAAACAAAACTGGATCATCATTACAAATAAACTCATCAAAAAATGGTTTCGGCCTCTTCCTTAAACCGTATCGATCCGGTTTGGGTTTATACATGAGTAATAAGAGGCAAACAAAAAACTAATAAAGTCCCTACCCCAACACCCACTATCCAATATAGATTTGGAACATTATGCGGCCCAGATGAAAATACCACATTTCAGAGGTGTATTTATGCGTGATTTTCTACCCTTACGTGGACCTAGATGATATGAATCGGCAATTGTTAATTTGGATAGTATGCAGGGAGTGGGGACGCACTGGGTAGCATATAGGAAGCTCGCATCACATGTAACTTACTACGACAGCTTTGGTGATTTAGAATCACCTTTGGAATTAATAAAATACCTAAAAACCGGTCTTGAAGCAGCCAAAAATATCGAATATACATATCAACAACAACAAAAGTTTGGTACAGTCTGGTGTGGACATTTGTGCTTACAGTTTCTCTCTACATAACAAAATGTCTTTAAATCCTAAAATGGAGCGTGAAAGTTACAAGAAAATGCATTTATCTCTTAAAGCGTTTTCTCGTTGTGGTAACAGTTTGTTAAAAATGACGTCATCAGAACTGGAAAACATGCCTAAAGAAGTAATGTTGCGTTCCCCAAAGAAATCGCCCTAGTTTGGGATAAGCTACCGACACATTTGAAAAACGATATTGATATTCTAAAATATCAATATTCTACGGAGCAGTATAAACTTGTTAAAGAAGATAATGATATGGTGAAAAGGTTATTTTGTTGTTATTGTAAAGTAAATGATATAAATATACATTCAGAAAAATTCATACAACCACCAAAACCAATAAAAAGATTTAAAAGTTTGAATTGTTTGATTTGTTGTTGTAAGCAGCAATAAAAATACCTATAGTGGTATAATTAGCATCAGTCATGTCGCACACATTCACCCTGACGGGACAAAATAGTGTCTTAAGCTCAAACTTTTTTCCACCAATCGAGTTGAATGCATCAAGTCAGTATGGTTTGGCACTTTTGGGATTCTACAGCTATAATTCTATTTTTAACGTTACTGAAAAAAACAACTGTTTTGGATACAGAAAAGAAATAGGACAGAGACCAATATTATTAAAAATAACTCCTGGAGCTTACGAAATAAGTAATATAGAAAAAGCAATGATTGCTGGATTACAAGTATCAACCAACGATGAAGACGAACACATTTTCTCATTAATACCCAATAATAATACCCTAAGATGTGAAATTAAGTCCAAATACATCATTTATTTCACTTGTGCACATAGCATTGGTAAAATAATTGGTTTTGATAGAGAGGTATTAAAAAGTAAAGAGAAACATGAATCCACATCACAAGTAGATATCATGAATGTTCGTATAATAAGAGTTGATTGTAACATAACAGCTGGAGCACATTTAAATTCGGAAGAATGTCATATATTATACGAATTCGATATTGACGTTGAACCCGGATATAAAATCACCAAAGAACCTCAAAATATCATTTATATGCCGCTTACTCCCATTGGTCGTCAGTTTATTGACAACATTACACTACGCATCTTGGATGATAACGGTGACCTTATAGACTTCAGAGGAGAAAAAATTATTGTTAAGTTGGAATTGAACAAAATTGTCTAAGTATGGGTTTTTGCTTTAATAGACAATTACATTTGTTATCTTCAATACAACAAAAGCAAAAGGATAAAAATAAAAAAACACAGCTGTCAACAATCATTCGTAGTTCGAATCTCACAGCGAAAGGACAATATCGCAGTCAGCGACAACGACGATGACGACAGCTCTCCAAAAGGGATTTAAATTTTTTAAAGTCGATTGGGTTGAAGCCGAAAATAAATAAAAAAATAATGTTTGTGACAAGTGAGAAAATCGAAGTCTTCAATGAGCCTATCCTAGATAATTCAATTATAAGTTTACAAGAACACACTTATAAACCTTATGGTTCACCATCATTTCAAAATTCGGATGAAATACGTATTCCGGTACATTTTCAAGATATAATTTTGGATATATCTGATAGCTACATTTATATTGAAGGCACTTTTGAACCTAAAGATGCAACTAAAAAATGTTGGTTATCCAACAATGCTTTAGCTTTTTTATTTGATGAAATCCGTTATGAAATGTGTGGTGAACAAGTCGCAGTTGTGCGAAAACCCGGAATCACAACAGCTTTAAAAACAATGGTTTCATTTGGCACCAATCAAGCAAAAAGTCTTTTACCATTGGGCTGGGGTTTAAAAGAAGACAACCACGCTATTTTGGATACAACAAACCACATTTTTTCGGGCAAATTACCACTAAAGTATCTTATGGGATTTGCCGAAGATTACCATAAAGGTATTTTCAATATTAAGCAGGAGTTAATTTTAATAATTGCTCGTACTTTTGCAAACTCCTATATTGGTGAGTGTGATGCAGATGTAAAAATAACTAAAATAGAGTGGAAAATTCGTCATATTATTCCCGATGATCGCCAAAAGTTAAAAATTATGTCACGTATAAACAAAGGTGTAAACAATGCAAATATCCAGATGTCTTACCGAAATTGGGATCTATATCAACTTCCTAGCCTTCGACAAACTTCATCAGATGTTTGGGCTGTTAGGACTAGCACGAGTTTGGAAAAACCTCGATACATCATAATTTCTTTTCAAAGTCATAACAATATTGATAACAGAGAAATGGATGCAAGTCAATTTACTTCTGCTGATATAAGCGATCTTAGACTTTACCTAAATTCTACAGTATACCCATATGAAAGATGGAACTTTGATTTTTCGAAAAAACTGTATGCCTCAGCCTATTATGCCTATGAAAATTTCCAGTCTAGTTTTTATGGACGTGAAACAAACGATCCTATGATGGATTTAACAGAGTATTTTAAAAATCCTGTGTTTGTCATTGATTGTAGTCATCAGCCAGAAGCCATCAAATCTTCTACGGTCGATATAAAGTTGGAATTTCAAACGAGCAAGAGCCAATTACCGAAAGACACTAAAGTAAACGCATTAATTATACATGACTCATTTTTTTCTTATAATATTCTTTTTTTAGATAAAAGTTTATTTACATACTTAAAAGTTAGAAACAAAAAAAATTATAAAATTAAAGTGTGAATCCAAATAGAAAAAATAAGTTTTATTTATAAATAGAAATACATAACAAAGACAATTAATTAATCCAAAATTACATCTACCAAACTGGTAAAACATAATATTAATTTGAAGTCGTTTCCACACCAGGTTAAACAATGTCGGACTTAACAATATATATAAATATTATATACCGTTTTCACAACAGATGTTATGCCCTAGACTTCTCGGCGCGTTTTTTTTAACGTGCTTTCCCTCGTAGGCCTAGTGCACAAGTGTATAATGTAATTAATGAATTATTCACCATACCCAAACTGACGATATTCGGCACGAGTAAGCGAAATAGCCCGAAAACCTCTTTCTTCATCGACATCATCCATATCATCATTGTTTTCGCCTCCGTAGAAATCCTCTTCATCGGACGTATCGAGTGTTGGTGCAGGTGGTGATAAACTAGATCGCGACGAAGTTCTTTCTACCACACCTTCTTCATCGCTCATAGGTTGGGATGATGCCCACAATTGGTCAGCAGTTGGTGTTGGTGGCCGAGATCCTGGCGGGCTGGAACTGACAGTGATAGGCGACTGGTTCGCTGTCATTCGCAAACCTTCCCCGTCTGTCAATCCTCTTAATTGGCATTGTCTGTGATAGTTGTCACACCACTCACAAAACCCCATTACCCCAACTATTTTTTCAAAATGTTCACATTTCACACACATTTGTTTTCCATCAATCGAAAAAGGCCGAACAACCGCAACAACTTTACCTTCCATTTCGACTTAAAAGACAAAATATGTCAAAAAGATATATTTAATCAGGTTGAAGATGGACTTATGAATCAAGAATTAAAGATACATATATTTATACTCAGTTTCAAGGACAAATTCTGAAAATGGGTGGGGAGAAGATGGGTAGGGAGAGTATACACAGTTTCAAGGACAAAGTCTGATGATGGGTGGGAAGAGAGATTCTAGAAGGGGGGGAGTAGATTCAAGGCCAAACAAAGATGTCTGACCATGGGTACTGCACATATACCAACTGGTATTTTTATGTGACAAAAATCCTATCGTGAAAATAGGTTTTGTTAACTAAACTACTTTAAAAAAATTCTGTCGCCCTAAAAAGGACGGATTCTTTTATTTCAGGGTGGGTGGGTGGTTGTCATAGAGTTCGGAGTCTTTTATTTAAATTTAAACCTTAGGTTTATTGCACACTAGACATCCATTTTGCGGTGTTATAAACCATAACCTCTCCGCACAACGATCGCAGAATAGATGGTATCGAAAATGGTTACCCCGAAGCGTGATGTGCTGATTAACAATCACCCCATTCAAATTTTGATCGGAATAACAGGCGAGGCACCAAGACAAATCATTTGCTATTGCGTATGTAAGTGTTCGACAAAATCTCCTCCCCTTAAAAAAGTGCCGGCAACCTAACGACTTTATTGCGGTAATGAACAAATTCCTCATCACCACTGGAGTACCCGTCGTCGGAAGTTGATGCCATGTTGCCGTCTAGAAGAAATATGATATAAAATTCAATGGCAATCACCCTTAGTGGCCTAAATCCCTCTCTAAATCCCCTCTAAAAATATTATATACTTGAAGGACAAATTCTGGTTGTGACTAAAGGTCTAGCAATAAAAAAGTGGGGTAATTTTAGAGTGTGCGCATTAATCCAAAAAATGACGCAGTCTCAATTATAGGTTTTAAAATAGACCATCATATCTTAACAAAAAGGCGGAGTTTTTGGTTATGAAATCAGTAAGAAATGAGTAGACAAAAATATTTAGCTTAACTGCTTGAATAATTTACATGCGAAAATTTATAAGTTATACTCAAAAACATTTTTCGGACTTGGAAAAATTGATAAAATTAAAAAAATTATAAGAAATGTAAGGCTTTTTCGTTCTTCCTAAGAAAAAAAAATTATAAGACAAAAATATTCAGCATAACTGTTTTAATAATTTACGTACTCTAATTCATAAGTTCAAAAATTTTTTCTAAGTCCCGGAAATGGGGGATTTTTTTTTATTTTTTAGAAAACACTCAAAGTTGGGTCGGCATATTATAAAAGTCAGTAAGCTGAAACTTTTTACAATATAACATTTTTTCATAAAGTTAACAGAAAGGGTTGAAATATGGGATGGAAAACTTTAAATATGTCAGAAATATTGTGTGAGAATAAAAAAATCGGGGTTAATGGGAAAAATATCAACGTTAGGAAAAATTGGACAAACCGCGTGGTCCTTAGAATTTGCTTAATTTCCTAAAAAAACACAAAAAAAAACAATAAATAAAAAAAATAGGGAAAATGGGGGAGCAGTGAATAGGTGGAAAATGGGGGCTCAAATAAAAAAAAGTTTTAAATAAAAAAGTTTAGAATTGGAAAAACAGAAAACTTATATAGAGTGATAAATTTTGATAAAACATTTAAAAAAGCTATAAATTAAAAAACCAATCTTAAAAAAATAACAACAAAAAAGCTTTGACTTTGGGCGTCAGAGGCGACAAAATGATACATTTATTTAAAAATTTTTATAAGAAAGAATTAAAGATTGGAATTTTTTGTACGACCAAATTTTTTTATAGAATGATCGGAGAAAAACCAGAAATATACCTTTTTTTTATTTTCCGGAAAATGCAAATTTTCGCGAAGTAGTTTTTTTTTAAGGACCAAAGCCTGCGCATTAGCTATCTTGTAAATGGAGCAAAAAAATGGCACTTTTAGTCTGGAAATAAGTAAAAGAGGTGAAACGTAAACTTTTCTCAAGAATAAAATTTTTTGTGCAGTGTTGCCAAGTGTGTCAAAAAAATTGTTAAACATTGCAGCTTCAAATTTCTTATAAAAATTTTTTAATTTTAGAAATTTTTCTAAGTCCTGAAAAAAATTTTTTTACGATAACTTATGAATTAGAGTACGTAAATTATTAAAACAGTTATGCTGAATATTTTTGTCTTATAATTTTTTTTCTTAGGAAGAACGAAAAAGCCGTGGCCCCATTTAATACCAAATGATTTTTTTATTCTCAACACTTAGAATATTTCTGACATATTTAAAGTTTTCCATCCCATATTTCAACCCTTTCTGTTAACTTTATGAAAAAATGTTATATTGTAAAAAGTTTCAGCTTACTGACTTTTATAATATGCCGACCCAACTTTGAGTGTTTTCTAAAAAAAAAAAAATCCCCCATTTCCCGGGACTTAGAAAAATTTTTGAATTTTTAATTTTTTGTTTTTTCGAAAAAATTTTCCTATTAAAAATTATTCATTTTACTCTGGCAAACATTTTTAGTTATTTTTCTTTATGCCGTATCTTAACTCCTAAACGAGATTTTTCCCCTTTTTAATTCGGTGATATATTTTCTAGGAAAAAATTTTGGTAATTTTTTAATTTTTTTGTTTTTTGAAAAAACTTTCTTAATAAAAATTGTTTATTTTACTCTGACCAACATTTTTAGTTATTTTTGTTTATCTCGTAGCTCAACTCCTAAACGAGATTTTTACCCTCTTTCATTCAGTGACATGGGACTTTTGCTATTTTTTTAAATTTTTTGTTTTACGAAAAAATCCCTATTACAAATTATTTATTTTACTTTGGTCAACATTTTAAGTTATTTTTTTGAAGTCGTTTCCGCACCAGGTTAAACTATGTCGGTCTTAACAATATATAAAATATATATTTTATAAAATATATAATAATAATATGTATCGTTTCACAACAGTTGTTAGGACCTAGACTTCTCGGCGCGGTTTTTTTTACGTGCTTTCCCCTGTAGGCCTAGTGCACAAAGTTCAAATTATGGTACCGAGGAAACAAATAATTTTTTAAAGTGGCTTAGCTGCAGCCTACTCTTTGCAGCATCCTTTTTCAGCGCCATCAGGCGCTGCTGCATTACTGCTACCTCCGCTTCGCATTCGCTCACTTTTTTATTTTTTTCCTCGATATCCTGAAGAATCTCCTCCCGCACTTTAACAGCTGCTCGCAACACATTACGATGTTGGCTTGAACCTATTTGTTCAAGCCATTCTTCGTTTTTGCATTTGGAGGAGGAAGGACCAGCCATTTCTCCAGCTTTCCTCTTACACGTAACGGATTGGTAAAAATTATCCGCTACCGTGGTGTTAACACTTCTTGCTGTGGTTAAAATTTTTTTAATTTTGGTGCCGCCGGCTTTCTTGCGGGCTTAACCAAAATATTTTCAATCACGTGCACTTTTGGTGATGACGGTCGTGGCGGTGGTGGAGGCACTTGTTTGTCTTCAAATGCGTCAGCTTCCTGCCGCAGTTTGACGGAATCTACAAATGTGGATAAGGCCATATCCACCTTGTCGTCTTCTTCCATCCTAACTGCGTCCTTTAAGTTGGAAAACGGTTTGTCCTTTTCAAGCTCCTCTTGCAAAAATTCTTGGGTAGCACTACCCAATCCCAATGAATTTTGACTACACATATTGACAACACTTTTTTTTAAACAACCTTTAGCAACGAAAATCACTTACAGAATGAAGTCTTGACTGTCTGCGCTTTCTTTGTATCTACACACACACACACATCCCTACCACTGCCTTTACTGTGGTGGGGACGCGTGTGCGTATAAAGCGCATTCCCACCACACCAAAGGGAGATGCGCGTACGTAAAAGATAAACATCCCCACCAATGCCACTTCCAGCCAAGACAACTTCTTTCAAGGACAATAATGTTCTGTGATTTTATGTTACCTTGTAAATAGATTTGTATGTACTTTAACAAAAAATAAATAAAAATAAAATATATTAACTTTAAAAAAACAACAATTTATTGACAACAACTTTGGTATGGACCTTCCAGTATTATACATCATCTGATAGAAACGCTTCAAACACCCCAAGTAAAGATTTTAATTTTTCCTCATCTGTTAAAAACGATTCTACCAGACTCTGTACGTTGCGCAAATTTTCAGCCGGATCGCTCTCATAAAATTCGATGTCTGTATGACCCCAAGGCAGAGTTTTGCTACATGAAGGAATTACAAAACGTTTATCGTCTTTGTGGGATAGTGCTATTTTGTTTATTATTTTTGTATAAACGTCATGTAATTCACTTCGAAATGTCCTCATCTTTCTAAAAATTAAACCGCCATGTTCAACGATTTTTTTATAATCTTCCATATGAAGTTCCTTCTCGATAACTGGCTTTTTAATTCCTTTTGCTTTTTTTAGCTCACTATTAAGGGACTTAATATAGTATGCTTTGGCCCCGGTACCATAAAAACTAACTATCGGATCACCAGGAAATTCGTCCTTCATCTTACCAGGAACCGATTCACTTTTAATTATATTAAATATATTTTGCTCCTGATAATTTGATGTGTCGAATTTATCGGGGTGATCTGACATTACGCGATAAAAATTATCGGTGAACACTTTCAGTATAAGAGAATCCGTGTCAGTGTATAGCAAAGATGCGCTACTACCAAACGTTTTCTTTATGAAGTCATAGAAAAAACCATAAATAACTGTTTTTGAAATGTCCAATATAGAAAACCCAATATATATAGGTTTATCGTAAATTATTTTTGTTATGCCCATATGAATTGCAACAAAATTTTCGGTAAAAATGGAGCAACTATTAAAATTTGGACGAGCAATTAAAGCCCGTGCACCAACTTTACCGACGGAATTGTCCCATTGGGTTACTAACTTTATGTCTTTGCGGTTTTCAACATTTTCCATGGTTTTTCCGAAAACAGAATTTATAAATAGTTTAAACAAATCCCTGCCAAACTTTGTAGTTGCCGAATTCCGCAATGCAGTATTAAAGTCAATGTATGTCTTTAACCACTTTGACTGATCAAATTTCAAAATCCGATGAGTTTTTATTACTATAAGACCGTTCTGGATGGCCTGTTTTAATGTTCTAAAATGGACAATATATCGCTTTTTATCATTAAGGTTGGGAATTAATTTTGGTAATTTGGAAGTTGCAACTGGTGGCACCATGCTTTCCACTAGGAATGGTAAATCTGAATGTGCATCATGCAATTCTTTCGGGTAATGCACATCCACTTCTAGAACATATCCATGTGGACCGTCATCGTCAACACCCAAAATATTTAAATTTATTATCTCATTTTCCGCGAGCCATCTAAAACCGCCGAATGGTAAGGATTGGGACATACTGTGACCATAAAGATTTGTGGCATCTAGATATGTGATAAATGACGACGGTTTTGTAGGATCAAAGTTTGGCAAGTATGAGTTATTAGCAATATGCTTCCTTTCCGTACACTGACTTATTCCACCGCGAATGCCTTTTTTAAAAAAATGAATCATATCAATATCTGTTAAAAGCTCCAACTCCACCTTGGTCATGCGCAACATACATTCGAAAGATAAACTTGGAAGGGTATAAAACTGCGCAGAATCCAATTTGTAAACTTTTAAACAAGTGTCGCGAAATTGTTCAAATACATCACATAACAACAAAACGTCTGACTTTAAATATAAATCCGAATAATCCCCCAAATTTTTACACCCAAACAAATGCCATACTTTCTTCGCTCTCTCATAGCTCTCATCGCTGATATGTTCTTCGCGTAAAGTATCATAAAATTGATTTTTCGTTGGAAGATTTGGGGTTTTCATTTTTTCCATACAATCAACGAAACTATATGGAAAAACACCTTTTTGGCGCATTAAATTGAACTGTTCGTCATTTTTGAACATTTTACGTGTTTCCCTAAACTCGTCAATATTTAAACCGTTACCCAAATTTTCCAACGATGCAGATAAAAATTTAAAGCTATCTATAAATCTAAGTTTAAGATTCTTTTTTTTAATTGTTCCCGTCTTTTTGTCCAAATAATCGTGCATATAAATACTCTTTGTAAATGACACATATTTCTCTTTACTTTGAGCTATAACGTTAATTTTGTCCCCATATCTACATAATTCCTTAATAAACATATGACAGTCGTAGCCACCTAAATTATGGAATATTATGGGAACAAAATTGGGAATTTTGTAATTTAAGTTGCAGATGGAATGTGCTGCACCAAATCGTTTTTTACCCGTTATGTGACAATGATCTTTCACCTTAACATCTGATTCCAAAAATGGTTGTTCGCAAATACCGCATGTTGTAGCATTTCGATATTCATTTTTTTCCTCAGTTGTTAAAGGATTCATTGGCATAATGTCTTTTAAATAGGTATTATACATATGTCTTAAGTCTGCTTCGAGACGATCAACAAACACTTTGGCAGCATCATTACCTCGATATAGCTCAAATTTTGAAATTGTGTCATCGAAAGAACATTTTATGAAATATGCGAAGGAGTATGGCTCATGTTTACAGCTATTAATCATATAAGAATTTTCGGGATTTGGTTCCTGAGTTGATATAGGTTTTAATACGGATTCAAAATCCGCATAAACAACAAAGGGAACTCTCATTTGTTTTTCAATACCCTCGAACTTTAAAATATTTTCCGGTACACATCTTCCAAATTTATCTATCTTTGTTTCATTTGATGGTGTTAATGCATATACATGTTTACAGTCATTTGTTTGGTGCAATATTAAATCTGACGCTGCTTTAAAATATATTAAACAACCATCACAAAAATACAACCTACTTTTATCGCTTAACATTTGCCCCGATACTAAACGAGACAAATCGGTAATCCAACAGTAATGATTGGTTGAACATTTCCTATCACATTTATGTCTGTTATCAACATCATCATCTTTAATATTGCAATCCTTAGTTAATAATAACAAATTTACATGAGTCTGCAGTTTATTTTTTGCATATCGTAATGGACCGACAACTTCATATGTTAATTTGTTATCTTCAAACTTTGACTCTAAACCATATACATTAACGGAAATGTTATTTAAAATCTCAAATTTTGAGATATCACTTAATTTGACTGGATAATCCATACCTGTCATGTTTAACACTGTTGAAAAATGGGGATATGATCCTATCTGAGATGTTGCACCAGTAGGAGGACACAGGGCTGAAGTAATGGCCCACGCGAAGCAGCACTCATCCTGATTGACGACATTGACCAATGCATGTTTTTGTTCAATACTTTTAGGCAACTTCACATACGACGAACCGCCAAGAGGTGAATAATTGTTAAAGTTGACCTCCAAGTACAGAATCTTTTCCAAAGCCCACCCTGCAATCCCAAGAAAAACCGTATAAATATGTTTTGTATTTTCACATATCTTCAAGAAAAACAATAACGAAAAAAATATATACTACGGCCTTGTGATTTAATTTACATACCTGAATCTTTTTCCTGAAACTCCGTAGACTGAGTTTTCATTGTTTCTACGAATGAGTGGTAAACATCGTCAAGGTCACTTCCTATTGTCACTATTTCGTTGCACGTATTAAAGGATTTATCATCGTATATTTCCTGAGATGGTAAAAAATAACGTGCAACAACCACCATATTTATTTTAACAGCATTTCGCAACCTTAACACCTCACTTATAACACCCAAAACTCGGTCTTTAATATCCGCAAAAAATGCAGTGTAGTCCACTTGCTCACTGTCGCTAACTATATGATACGATGCGATTCTACTTTTAAACGCACTATGCACCAATTGTACACCCTGTGATACTGGAACTCGCGATTTGCTTCGATGTTGCAATGTTCTCTGGTGGGCCATCATCTGATTTTGTGGGATATTTAAATTACAAATATCACAGTACAGCATACGTGGTGCAGGCGCGCCAAATCTGAATCGCTTGCTAGGTCCAGCCGTATCATCATCAAATCTTCCTGGACAAGATTCTGCTTTGTGACGAAACAAACCATAAGAACGAGCAAATGTAGCACTGCATTTTTCACACACGTATTGAGACATTTTTAAAAAAATTAATTGCCCGCACAAACTAACAATAGCAGCAGTAGCACAGACAGATGTGTTTTTGATTATGTTATTCACTAAGCAAAATGCCTGCTTTTATTAGAAATCATAGAACCACCCCCACCACCCCACCCCCATACAAAAAAATTATCAAGGTCAAGTAGACGAAGAGTGGGAGGGGCACGCATGCTTAAAAAAGTTCAAGGTCGAAAAGCAAAAGAGTGGAAGGGGCACGCATGCGCAGTTATTATCAAGGTCAAGTAGACGAAGAGTGGGAGGGGCACGCATGCGCAGTAACGCTCAAGGTCACAAGACAAAGAGTGGATGACGCGCATGCGCAGTCAGTCAAGGTCAAGTGGAGGGGGGGGCTCGGGATGGGGGTTCTACCACTACTCCTATATTTCGTTAAAGGTGTTAAGCAATATATTAGTTTGAATTGCACTAAAATCTTGGACTTTCCTTGTCTTTATTTGTTAGATATACACAACGTTTTCACTTGAAAACTGAAATAGTTCACTAACCGTGTACATTTAACAAATAAAGACAACAAAAGGCCAAGATTTTAGTGTTATTCAATACCTTAGATGCGTATATTGTTTTACATTTTAAATTCTAATAAAACTCTTAAAATTGTTTACAAATCAATGATGACTTAATCATAATTTATTAATTGTACCTTGTTTAACTGCATATATTGCAAGTATTTTAGAAAGCAAACAATATAACGAGTGTTAAATAAATATTTCGAAAAGTGATTAAGGCTTTATCGTTAACCACATGAAAAATTTATTACGCGGATTGTTATTAAACATTGTAAACAAAACTGATAACTAATTTGACTTTTCTTTTTTTAATAATTTTTTAAAAAAATTTTTTACTGACATTTATTTATTGACGTTTTTTGATAAAGGATTTTGTACTTGAATAACTGTCGTTCAAATAGTGTAATTTTTGACAATTTGAATGCTTAAAAATCGAAATGTAACTTTAAGTAAATTAACTTTTGCCTCCCGATTAGTTTTTATTAAAGTCTCTATAACACTTACTTACAACATAGTTAAATAAAAATAGAAAATTTCCCGATCTAATTATTTTATAATTACTCTGTAAATTATTATATTAAATTAGATGATTATTATATGAAAAAATATTGTTAGTTATTTTCTTTACTTCATACCCGTTAGGTTCCATAGGACTCCAAAGTGTTCAGAATGTAATTGATAATTTAAAAAGAGTTTATAAAAACATATGTTGTATAAATTAATAAATGTTAAGAATATATCTCAAAAATACACACAAATAGGATGTTTCATTAAAAACACTATAGTTAACGTCATATCTCCTACCTGATCACCTTGTGTATCAACTTCTTACTTCAAAAGTTACACCATTAAAAATAATAATAGAAAGGTTTTAGCGTTATTTTTAAAAATAAACGTTAAACGAATTTATGAACTTCTTGACCGCACTGTATGTACAGGGTGTTCGGTTATATTTTGAACGGGGTCTACGCTAAACTATTGTTTAAGATGGAAAAATATTTTAAATACAACAGTTTTAGGGTTTAATAAGAACCGCCAGGATTTGCTTAAAGAATAAACAAGTGACAATCGCAAAGTAAACAAATGAGCATCGACTTTGTTATTTTAAATGGAACACCATGTATATTTTAAGTTCATTGGAAAGGGTATATTTTCTGTTTTCAAAATATATACTTTGTCTATGTTTGGACCACCAGTTATCGCAGAAAATGACTCTGAATCCTGGAAAAGCAGCCTCTCTGATTCATAGACAATTTAACATGGGCGGCTTTGATTTCATTTGTTTCTAGAAATATGGCCTTTCTGTTATTTGTTTTGGTTGAAATGAATAAATTGTCCGAAATAAAAATACATATTTTTATGTAAAAAAAATGGAGCTACACGTTTTTTGTTATTATTTTTTTTTAATTAAACAACTTGAAGTAAATTTATAAAACTTTATTAACAATAAATAGCAAAATAATTTAGTCCTTTCCTTCATTTCTAATAACTGTCTGCTTTTTTCTTGCCACAGTATTTCTGTTCTCCATATTGTTCACAATATAATAAATTGCAGATGTTAAGGAAGTTACTAAATAAGGATACTCCGTCCTCGTGTTTGACGGTAATTATTTCTTTCTATTATTTTATTTATTTTTATTTTTGCTTTTTCTTCGTCAGAGTATCCCATAATGTAAAAAAAGTAATAAAACACGCGTTCAAAGCCAGTCAGAAAGGCAATATTTAGAGAAACAAATGAAACCAAAGCAGCCCATGTTAAATTGTCTATGAATCAGAGCGTCTGACTTTTCCAGGTTTCAGAGTCATTTTCTGCGATAACTGGTGGTCCAAACATGGACAAAGTATATATTCTTGAAAACAGGAAAATAAAACCTTTTCAATGAACTTAAAATATACATGGTGTTCCATTTAAAATAACAAAGTCGATGCCCATTTGTTTACTTTTCGATTCTCATTTGTTTATTTTTTTGGCAAATCTTGGCGGTTCTTATAAAACCATAAAACTTTTGTATTTAAAATATTTTTCTATCTCAAACAATAAAGCGTGTAGACCCTGTTCAAAATATAACCGAACACCCTGTACATATTCGCACCAAAAAATGCTAGATATTGCTACAATTTTTTAAATTTTTATTTTGTATAAACATTTCCATTTTGCTAAATGTTATTTATCAATAAATTTTAACATTATTAGGGAGAACATTCTGAAAAGCAGCATCAATTAAAAAATGGATGTAAGGGTTTGGATATAACCAACAATTTTGAACCATTCAACTTTGAGTATGATAGTGATTTTCAGGTAATTCATTACAAGTATTTGGATTATGAACCCTTATTAAAATTTAATTTTAATACAAAAATTCTTAATTTTGTATTATCATTGTAGAATAAAAATTTGTTTGATAATGAACTTATTACCAAAGTAAAAAAGGCTTTTAAAATCGAAATGGAAATTGAAAGACAGGTAAGTGAAAATATTTATTTTAAATTATTAGTAAGAGATTATTTATCCAACGAAAGTAAAGCAGTACCTTTATCCTTTTTGATACAGGGCTTGCAAAAAATGGTTAATATAAGATTTAAGTGGATTTTTTTTATGTAAAATATCTGTATTAAAAAAAATGAGCCTCAAGAAACATATATATATATATATATATATATATATATATATATATATATATATATATATATATATATATATATATATATATATATATATATATATATATATATATATATATATATATATATATATATATATATATATATATATATATATATATATATATATATATATATATATATATATATATATATATATATATATATATATATATATATATATATATATATATATATATATATATATATATATATATAATATTATATAATATTTATTGTTTTAAAATATTTTCATTATTTTAATATTTAGTTTAAAAAA
>JAHBCN010014224.1:0-23066 GCA_019359885.1 Listronotus oregonensis
TTGCCAACATCGCATCACTTTTGTAGCATCCCGGTTAACGATTTTTCCAATTTCCTGAAATGACATCCCACCATTTCGTAGACCTACTATTCTACCTCGTTCAAATTCACTTAATTGGCGATTATCTCGGACGTTCATTGTTCTTTAAATAATTATTATTTTTCTTATAAAAAAATAAACCTAAACTTATTTTACATCCTACATATTAAAAAATAGAGTAGGAAAAAATACCAAAATATTTTAAAACAGTATAGAATTTACTTAATTCTTTAATAAAGTTAAACCAAGACAAAAAATTATTTATCAAGACTGTCTTTTTTTCATTTTTATTACATAAAAAGTGTTTTTTAAATCTTAAATTAATCGCAGTTACTCCACCCTTCCGACAAAAAAAAACAGCTTTTGCATGAAAAATCAATGTTAACCGTTAAGCTCATACAAGACTAACAAAATAATTTATAGCTTAGCCTAAAATTACTTCTGTCACATTTGAAAATTTTTTCAAGCCTTTTTTTATTTTTAAGGAAAAAAATTTGTTTACTGTACTTTAAAAAAGGCAGATTTTAATTCGGGGGGGAATTAATAGTTTTAATTAAAAAAAAATTTAAAAAAATTAAAAGTTCTTCTTTTTTTTGGGTTTTTAAAAAAACATTAATGGGCCGGGGGGGAAAAATTAAATTCGGTCCGGCGGCGGTCTTTTTCCTAACTCATTGGAATGTCCAAAATTTTTCCCCTGGGGTGAACTGTTGATATAAGACAAAAATAAAGCTTTCATTACTTTTTGATCTTTAAGAAATCATATAGTTTGATTAATGTCAAAATACCCACTGATAAGTAATATAAATGTGTTTTTCCGAATTGCGGTCCAAATAGGCAGGTATAAACTTTTTCCTAGTTTAAGTATGGCAGAATTGCGGCCTAAACGGAAAAAGTTTACGTTTCTTTTTTTATTATTTATCCCGAATAATTGGAAAAAAAAAAACCCCTTTTACAACCAGAAAAACCCATAGACCAAAACTGGGCTTTGAATTTGTTTAAATTATTTCTACGTAAAAGTTATTAACAAAATTTTAATAATACTCAATATGGTATTTATTACAGGCCGCACTAATTCCATCTTGTTTGGGCCAAACCAGTTAATCATTTATTTCCTGGAATTTTATTTAGGCCGCAATTAGGCTATTATTTTTTACTTATTTGTTAATTTGGGCCGCAATTGTCTTAGACCGATTTTAACATAGTATCAGGGAATTTTAAATTGTCCATTTTATATTTTGGGTTGCTGCTGTTTTTATGAGATTTATTTTTCTTTTACAAAATTTTTCTTGTAAATCCCAAAAACACTTAATAGATAGATAATTTTGCTTTTTTTATGAAAATTATGAGAACACCCAAAAAACCTTAATGGCATAAAAAACTTATATTCATAGTTATAGTCTGTCTCAAAGTCGTTATGGCTTTGGACGGACCATACCCCAATAAACCTTTAACGATTTTATTACCTATTGTTATTGGGTAAACCCATTTGTTCATAAGGACATGGGTGGGCAGGTATTTCTTGAGTATTAACCATTAGGCATATAAATATTTTGGCTAATATTTTAGTGGCAGTGTTGAATAACCGTTTTTACTGTGCGTTTCGAAAAAGTTGTTTTACGAGAATATAACTATGTCGCGTCGAAATCATTTGTCATTAGAGGCAAAACAGGTTGTGAAAATTGTGTATGAAACTTTAATAAGAAGTAGAGGTCTAATTAAACAAGAAGCTTTAAAAGAAACCTGTCTACTTACAAAAACTCCAATATCATCGATAAGGGATATTATTATTAGTAAAGAATTAATCAAAAGAAAAAAATGTAGTGATTTTCAATCTCACCGTATAGACAATAGTGATCAGGACCTAATAAGAAGGAAAATATATTGTCTTTATGAAAGCGGAGTTATTCCTACCTTGGATAAGATGAAAAAGAACCTAGACGACGACGAAACCAATATAAATATTAGCCGTGCCACCCTTCATAGAGTTGTTTGTAAAATAGGATTTAAATTCCGCAAAAGAGACAAAAGACAAGTAGTAATGGAATCGCACAGATTACGCACTTGGAGATTTAATTACCTTCAAGAAATTAAAAGATATAGGTTAGAAAACAGATCCGTAATTTACCTTGATGAACCATGGTTCGATACACACGACACAGTATCCAAAGAATGGGTTGATTCCAGTCAAAACTGTCAGACGAAAGCACCTTCAAATAAAGGAAAACGCATTAGCATAATACACGCTGCGCGCTGGTTCAGATGACGGATTTGTCCCAAACTGCTTGCTGTTGTCTGCAAAGAATATTAAGGATTTTAGCTTGGATTATCATGAGGATACAAGTGCAGAACTTTTGAAAACTGGTTTCAAAATTATCTTTTAAAAAATATTCTAAACAACAATGTTATTTCATGGATAACAAACCCACAGCCGTCTGCTACACAAAGCACCAGCTTCATCAAGTTTAAAAACTGAAATCCAGGAATATATGTTGAAAAATGATATTGAATTCAGTTACAAAAAAACGCATCTTTTGGAAGTCCTAAATTAATCTGCAATTAAAAACAATATGTATGTGATAATTTGGCTGAACCTGTTGAAATGTTTAACCCCATAGAGCTTTTGTTGGAACTAAGTAAAATCAAAGATCAGAGCAGAAAATATTACACCTACTTTAAGTCCGAGTGTTATACATTTGATAAAAAATGTAATTACTAACATACCAGTTGGGGAAGCTGGAAAAATTCACAAACATTATAAAATTTGAGGATCTTACATTTCTATCAAAAACAACACAAATCCTATTGTAATTAATCTCAATGTTTTGACTCTAATAGTAAAACATAATTAGATTTAGATATTTAGATTAAAAATGTAATTATTATACCTAGACAATCAGTTAAAAAAATTTATTAAAACTTTGCATATATTTAATTTCTTAATGTAATTTTAAAATTAAAACATCTAAATAAACAATAAATTATAAATCTTTATATTATAAAGCCCCCCTAATGTTCTGTCCTTTAATACCTACCGATCCACAGTTTTATTGCTGTCGGCAGGTATAATCCATAAATGAAGGAAAGAGCTAACACGGTATACTTTGAGACACACTTATACGAGAACTCCCAAAAAGATTTCTACCATTTTTACCTACTCTCTGTAGCTATTCCAAATCAGTTGCAGGAAAAAGATAGCAATTAAACAAAAAAAAAACCGCATGTAGTATACAATAAATAATTTTTTTTAAGTCACTTGGGTATTAACGGTTTAGCAGAGATTTTTATACACACGTTATTGTAATGACCAAAAAAAGTGACATTTTAAAGAGATGTGGCGTATTTTAAAGATTTGCAGAATATTTTGAGGTTTTTTATATTTTTTTATATAAACTAATTTTCGGCAATTTTTTGAAAAAAAAAATGTTATAAATTTGATAAATAAGTCATGTCAATTTTTTTTTTTAAATATGTTTTATTTTTACCCGTTTCTTATAAGTTTCGTAGTTTATTAACATTTCCCAGAATTATACTATAAAAAGATCATTAAATTATTTTCATCTAAATTTTAAATCTATACACGTTTCCATTTTTATACATTTCAGAGTATGGGCGCCTATGAAAATTTAAAAAACCTAACTAAACTTTTTTAGATAGTAGCAAAAATATATCCTGAAAAAAAAACCCTGTGTTATTACGAAAAACATTTATAAGTTATGCTAGAAAATACGTTATTTCTCTCCGCCTTTTCTGGCAACATATCTTTGTAACCCATTTTTAATTAGATTTTTTGATACTCCGGCGCTGCAGTTCCGTAGAGGTAAATATAAGACCGTTTCTACAAATGGCTGTGCACATTTCATAAATTAAATTTAACTGGTATGTATGGGATGTGCTACACATAAAGTTTTAAAATTTATAAATGCAGCTCTATGCTGTGTCGGTTGTGTTTAAGGAAATACGCTGTAGATTGCGCACAGCAGCCGGTGGAATCATTTTTAGTTAATTATCAAGTCAGTTTCAGTTTTTATTTTGTTGCTATTTTTTTCTGGGGCTAATTTGTAGCAATGAAAATTAACGTACATTTTTATTCAAATTTCAAGATTTAAAAAAAAAATAATAAAATATTCCAAGTTGAATTAATTTTAAAGTTGTATCCTTAATTGAACTAAATGTAAATAGTGGCGTATACCCGGCGGAGGCCAGGGGGCCATGACCCCTCAATTTTTAAAACACAATAAATAATTTTGGGAAATAATTAAATTTTTTACCTATACAGGGTGTTTCTTTGCTAATATTTATGGGGGTGATTCATGGACCCATTTTAAGAAAAAACTGTATGTCCTAAACGTCTTATCTTTTGAGATACAGCGTGTGAAAATTTTAAGAAAAAAATATTTTTTTTATTGTCATTTTCATACCACTTTAAATATTTTTATGAAAATTGTGTACGGCGTTTATGCATTAAAGAGCATTTTTAGACCTAAGAAACAATTTTTTATTTCCAACAGTTAAAAGTTATCTTATTAAATAAATTATTGTTTAAAGTTACATAAATCGTTTTTTCTCGTAATTGGTCCATTGAGATGAAAATAAGTGAATTTATTTTTTTTATGGGAAAACGGTGAGTCGTACGAAAAAAAGTCAAGTGACCAAATTTGTTCTAAATTGACTGGGGACTCCAGGTTAGGATATACATTTATATGAAGTTTTTTTCTTAAAATAGGTTTAAGAATTACCCCCTTAAATATTAGCATGTTATTAAAAAACACCCTGTATTTTTGTATTAAATTTTCAAGGTAATTGGCTGGGCCTCCCACTTTTTGTAGACAATATACGCCACTGATTCTACATACATATTTCTTTTGCTGTTTGTCAGATTTAAAAATTATTTTTATTTTTATCATACTATAATTTATCTTTGATGTTAAAGAGTTTAAGAAAATTTTATCCTAGACTTAATTTTAATTTACGACCTATAAATTAAAGTTCTATTTATATAAGTAATTTTTATTTCATTGAATTAGGCCCTGTTCTACAATAAAACATAAAATATGCTATTAAAATTGTAGTTATTGCGTTGGTACTTGCACAATTCGAAAAGGAAATTTAAAAAAAAAACTAAAGATTCAGATTTAAGATTAAATTTTATTAGGAGTAAGTTTTTTTTTAAACACGTGTCTAATGTTTTCCGGGACGTTCTTGGAAGTAATTTAATATGGTATTTGAAGCTTTCCAGTATTTTGTTTAATGACAAAACTAAATCTTTAAATCAGCGAGTTAATAAAGATTTTCTTTGGGTTACCTTTTAGTTAGTTATAATCTAATATAAATTATTTGTAAATAGTTCTTTTACTTCTTGTCATATTTAATAGAAACAAATACACAGAAAAGGGAATTCTTAGAAATGTTCTTTATTCAAAAAAACAAAAAAGCAATAAACACAAAGGCAGACACAAAGAATTTAAGTATGCATTATTGCAATCTCATTAATAATTAATAATAAAAAAAATTACACAACAACATAACCAGTATAGATGACCATACATAAAAATAAATCAAATTTCTATATTATTATCTAAATGCAAAGAACTCTACCTCACTGCTATTTTAAAATATATTTTACAGTTTTTACATTTCTTGATATTAAACACATTTTTTATTCTTTTTGGTAAAATGGTAAAGATGGTGCTGTAGTTCTATTAACTACCAAAAAATAAATGATAATTAAAAAAAATAAATAGTTTAGTTGAAACGAAGACCGTTTATTGTATTTATTTGTGTTAAATGTTAAGTGTTTGTTTGTGACTTTTAAGTTCTAAAGGGTTATTACACAACAAAAATGAGTGTTTTGTGAGAAACCCCTTGTTTTAAATAACATTAAATTTTAATATATTATATGGTAAATTTCAATCAAAAAAATTTTTTGTATTGCAGATTGATTTGTTGTCATTATAAAAAAAAACCATATATACCGTGAAGGCCCTTCCAGGCCGAAACGTCGTAATTGACAAAAATTATATGAAAATTGCTTAGTAAGCAACTGTTTTTTTTGCCTTTTGACCTTATCCCCAAAAAAATCCAAAAAATTTTTGGGGAAAAACATAAACTTTATATATATATATATATATATATATATATATATATATATATATACAGGTCTGGAAACGAAACCACCGACCATAGGAAATACGTGTATTCAAGCCCTTCTACCAATTCGCTATGTTTCTCCTACAATTCCCCTCTGCAACAGCGCGCCGACGGATCAGTTTACCCACATCGCTGGAGGAAGGTACTGCACGCTTGGCAAGTACGCAAAATTACGATATGCCATATTCTGTGTGGAATTATTTTTTTCTAGTTTTTTGTTGCCATGACAAATAAAACTGGTATTGGGTTTATAAATAAATTAAAACAAAGATTCTACAAATAAAATTAATAATAATTCTATAAAAATGAAAAATAATATTTATTCCCTAAAAACAGTCTATTTAATTAGATCTTCAAAAATGCCACCGGCTTGTGCTAAACAATATCCCAGCCTGTTGTGGGAAGTTCTACAACAGGCTGGGATGTGTTGCGAAGCCGAAACCTTTAAATAGCTTTTTTTTTAGGAATAAATATTATTTTTCCAATAAAATTTAAATTTTATTTTTTTATTTTTTAGGTTTTTGGCCTTCACAACAAAAAACTTAATAATTCCCACGGAAATAAAATCCTTTTTTTCCCCCAACCCCCCGTTCCCCCGACCCCGGGGGAGGCCGGAACGGGTCGGACCCTTTCGCCTTTTTGTCGGACGGCGATACGGCTGAGCCCGAACAACGCCCACCCCACCTCGAATATTGCCTATGCTTTAACATACTATTAATTTCCTATGGTCGGTGGGTTCGTACATATATATAATATATATATATATATATATATATATATATATATATATATATATATATATATATATATATATATATATATATATATATATATATATATATATATATATATATATATATATATATATATATATATATATATAGAGAGGAGCGGAGAGAGGGAGGAAAACAGATAAAGAAAGACAGAGAGTATTTAAACTTGAACAAATTGTTTTTATTAGTTTATCATATTATACGGCTGTCCGTTATATCCTTTTGGAATGGAAACATGGCTCGTTACATTTTACCTTTTTCTATTTTAGGGTCTTTTAAAATATAAAAAGGTATCAATTTACTTTATTAGGGGTATTGTGAACTTTAGTCACGCACTTCATATAAATGTCAAAGAAAACAACACTAAAAATTTTTTGGTGGTAGACACGAATTTAGGCTTAAAAAGACATAACATTATTTTAAGTAAAAGGGGCCAATTTGTCGATTTATTTTCTTTTTTTTACAACATTTTACTGATAAAAATTATTAATTAAGATTTTTAATCCTTTACCCTGCTATATTTAAAAAATAGATTTATAAATCTTGACTCCGCCAAGTCAAAAGATATTGAAGCATATCTAATTTTACCAGTAGCGGCTCGAGGTTTGTATGACAGGGAGGCCTCAACACACAAAAGCAATAAATAATACTCATCCTACAAAACAGATTAGAATTATTTAGATTGTAATATAAGCAAATACACACCAAATATATTTTTTGATGATTCCGCGGTATATTACAGATTCCACGCTTTAGGCCAAAAGCACATTGTAAGGATTTTTCTGTCAGAAAATTTCTGCTTCTTGCCGGTACCATCCCGCACACTTATGATTTAAGTTCCATTCGTAACTGGTCAAGTACAAAATTTGTATCATCTAAAGCGAACATCAGACCCGTCAGAATTCCCGCGAGCAAAAAAAATCTTACAATGTGCGGCCGGCCTTATTGTTCACTGGTCCACCGGCGGGTTTTCGAGAGCCTATCCGCATTTCAAATCTCGGTAGATCTCGGCTACGCTTGCAATCGCGAAGTGAAATAATTCAACGGTCTAGTACGAGGGCTGCCCGATAAGGAAGTCGAGATATCGTGCAGTATTATTTGTTCAAAATATTTGACTTTACACTTATGTTCTTTAATAAATATATGTATAAGTTATTTTCCAAGTTATTCATTTAGGATAGCCCATAAAGAAAACATCAAATATCATTTGTTTTAATAAAGATTTTTATGTTTTGTTGCTTTTTTAGTTCATGTAAAGAATTTTGGGTAAATTTTACGTACAGAACGTACTTACTTTAAAGATGAAAAGAGTTAATAAGTAATATTTTTACGGTTTGTCAGGTTGTGGCATCTAAAAAGTATATCTTGGTTATTATTCCCTAACGTATAGGTTTTTTTGAAGGATAATAGTAATGTTAGGACAGTTCTGCAGCTGCCACTTTGGTTTATTTATACATTTTTTCTCTATTTGTTAAACATTCTTATATTAAAATGTTATCAGTTTGGGACATACTTTGTCATGTCTACTTACTCTAAGTTAGTATAAACATCGGTCATTTTAACGAATTTCAATACAAGTATAATTAACAAAACCAAAGAAATGAAAGGGGTGATCAACTCCTTCAGTTCTGCCAAGAAAAATCATTAGTAGTAGCTAATAGAAGTGCCTCCGAGGAGAATATATTATTATACTTGGAAATCACCACAAGATCGCCCTGAAAAAATCATTAGGAACCATATCGATTTCATCATGATTAATAGTAGATTTTAAAATGCCATAAAATCCGCAAAGACATATCCTGGGGCAGATATAGGGTCAAATCATAACCCTCTGGTGGCGCAACTCAGAATCAGATTAAAGAAGACCAATGGACACACTACAAGTGATAAAATAAACCTCGATGCTCTTAAGGACAACGACAAAAAACTAGAACTTTACACTCATTTTAATAATAACGTAAAAAGTCGAAAAGAATACATAGAAAATAATAAAACTGATGAAATATGGTCAAATCTCAGAGACACTGCAAAGGAAACTGCGTTAGAGATCCTGAGGAAAGCAAGTAGATATAGAAGAAAAGACTGGATGACTAATGAAATACTACAACCTATGGAAGAAAGAAGATTGCAGAAGGACAACAAAGACAACTATAATAGAATCAACAGAATAATCAAACGGGAAATCAAAACAGCCAAAGAAAAATGGATTAATGAACACTGTAGTAAGATAGAAACACTGGAACGAAAGCACGACAGCTTTCACCTTCATAAAAAGATCAAAGAAATGACACATACCTATAAACCACCAAATGCTATGTACTCTCTACACTGTTATATGGAGTTGAGGAGTGGACGCTGAAGGCACGGACCATGTCACGTTTAGATTTTTTTGAGATGTGGTTATACCGACGGATATTAAGGATATAATGGAGCGAGCCAGTGACAAATGATGGGGTACTCCAGGGAATGAATAAAGAGAGAGACTTCTAACTACAATAAAACGACGCTTATTTTGGCCATATTTTTAGAAACAGCAAGTATAGTTTTTACAGCTAATCATTCAGGGCAAAATCGAAGGACGACGAGGCATTGGGCGTAAAAGATTCTCTTGGCTCCGTTTCCGTTTAGCACAGGACAGAGAGGAATTCCAGTTGATGGTCGCCAACCTCCGTTGAGGAGACGGCACATAAAGAAGAAAGAAGCCAGCTCTATTTACAGTAAAGATAAAGTAAAGCAAAAAAATTACTCAAAAACTAAAAATAACTTAGAAATATAGAATGCAAAGTCAATTACTAAAAGAGCATCGGTAGTGATAGGCATTACAATACAGTGATTGTTTACGGTTTACTACGTGTCAATTGCTACAGTTTATGGTAGGTTTTGTGTCATCCTGTGTATTAAAAAAATACCCTTTGGTACTTATAATTGACATAAGTAATAAAATTTGGATAAACATTCTAATTAAAAACAGTCTAAGCAACCCGCAAAAGTTAGGGAATAAAGTTTTCTATTTTGACGTGTAAGGAATGAACAGTGTATAGCATAATGACGCTAATTTCATTAGTCTTCAAGAGTGTAATTGGTAACCCTATACGCCACTGTGCTCCTTTTCGAGATGTAGGGGTCGACTGACATGAGATGCAATAAGGAATATTAAGAAGGATTGCATGCGGTGCTGGCAGCTCAAATTTATTTTCCATAAAACATTGCTTTTTTTATTTTCTTGTAAGGTAAAATAATACTTTATTTGTTCATTTACAGTCTAAAAATCAGCGGTCGTGGTAAATAAGGTGTTTCCTAAGGCTATTACTTTTAAAATACTAATTGAATACTACGAAGTTAGTTCAAAAATGGCCGTGATTTTATTCTTTTAACCAAACGAATAATCAATCTTATCATCCTTACAAGGAGGTGTCTTAAAGGCGAACATGACATCATAGTCACTTCACCTGTTTTCTTTTTTTTGCAAATTTCCAAAATAACTGCATGTTACATTGAAGAAACAAGATTTCTTTTAAATACCAATTAATATTTTGCATAGACCAAGAAAACCACAAAGTGCTGCTATTTAAAGGGGTGCATTTTTGAAATAGGGGTGAATTTGTCCACTTTTTAGTGGTAATCTTGTAGTCCTATCTGAAGAACATAATCAGTAGCCTATTAAGGACAATATGGAAAATACACCTATCAAAATAAATTAAATTAATGTAATAATTTTGGAGGGCCGTACGACGGTCGAATTCCCACGTTAAAGCCCAAAAATACTAACAAACCCAATTAAAATAATTCCAGCATAATACAAAGCCATTTAAAACATAACAGAATTTAAAAGTCAAGAAAACAACAGTTCGTATCTATCCTAACCACAGAAAAAATCACTATTAAAAATGAAAATATTTTTTCTCCAACGAAAAAATGTTAACATTTGAATTTTTTCCCGGTGAAAAGACCATTATTTCATAGTACAAAAATGTGCTCGTTGCTTAGAAAATTTTTTTTAATTTTGGGTTTAAAAAAGTCCCACTTTTAACCCAGGATTGAAAAAACGATTTTTGAATAGCTAAATGTATTTAATTTTGACTTGGTTGGGTAAAAATAGTATATATCATACGGACTAAAAGGCTTATTTTTACTGCAATTTTGCATTCGCTCGGCATACTTTTAATCCTTATAATATATATAAATATATAATATAAAATAACCATTTAACAACGTAAGAGTTAAACAAATAAATAACCTTTAAGAACAAATTGCAATAAAAAAAATATCGTAACAACAAAATTTAACAGAAGTAAAGTTTCTTCCACTTTTGATATAAACTAAACTTCGGACTTATTAAGTAGGAGTAAACATGCAGTCCAAACAATAAGAATAAATACGCAGCCCTACAAAATAAAAAAAAATTGAATGCCCGAAAGACTTGACCATAGTATCTTCAATTTTGGGGTCGCTGATTCTGAATGCGAGTTCTGTTTGACCCCATCAGGTCAAGTTTAAGGGCATTTCAAGGTCAAATCTGCAAAATTAATCGCAACCAAATTTAAAGAGTGTATACTTATGTTTTTAAGGTCGCTGAATATGAATCTGTTGTCAGTTTAAGCCCATCTGATTAAGGTCAAAAGATATTTTAGAGTCAAATTTGAAAAACTATAATTTTACGGATTTGACTACGGATTCGTATTCAGCGACCTCAAAAGCATAAACATACTCTTCAAAGGTTGCAATAATTTTGCAGACCCTGACCCGAGGGTAAACTTTAATTAAACAACGACCCAAAAAACAAAAAAACCATGGTCAAGTCTTTCGGACCCCTTTTTTGTTTTGGGGGGGATATCTTTCCAGGCATTTTATAATGACAGAAATGTAGCACTATAATTGTAAAGGAAGAAAACCGTCGTTTTTGGATGATTTTAGTCTATTAGGCTGACAATAATGCATACTTTGGCAAAAAAAGACCAGTTTCAGATAAGATTAAAAATCAAAACTGTTAACATTAATTTGTTTATTAAAAAATCTAAAATTCTAAAAACCCATACTAACAAAAGATAGCCCGAATATAGGGAACAAGCTTTTGCGTTTTATACAACACTTTTATTTTTTTTAAAGTAATCAAGTAATGACATTGTAACTGAGTCAAAGGTCGAAATGATAAAATTAATACCAATGGTATTTTCTTTGTTGTCAAGACATTTACCATAAAATTAATCAGATCCATTACAGATTCCTGGGGAAAATCCAAATTGAGAGGGGCCTGAAATAAAATTTTTAATCCAAAAAAATGTTTTATTGCAAAACAGACATCCCCAACGAAACGCACTAAAACCAGATTTGCTATTTAAATAAGCATTCAAAAAAGTTAAAAGTATTATGAATGAAACGAAATATAAAACAAAGCCGACAAAACTGCATAAACCAAAAGAGATAAAGAGTAGAGTCTCCACCGAGAATCGGGAATCGCGCTGTTCGGAAATCAAATTTTTGAAAACTGAGAACTGGGGAAACATAAATTTTAATCCATGAAATTATAAAATAATTTGCTTCCGTTTGTTTTTTTTAAAGGGTTTTTAAATTTAAGAGTGGGTGTTGTTGCCGTAGACGGGGCCAAAAAAAAAAAAGTTTGGCAAAAAAATCTCTGTAAATGGTTCTATGTGTAAACCATGCCATCCATTTAGCTAAATTTTGATACCGTTTTGCAAAAAACAGTCAGTAATTTACAGCTGTTTGGGGAAAGCCTCGGGAAAACCGCGAATGAACTCAGCAGTTAGGGAAACAGACCGATAACCATGATCTAATATATCTAATTTAACCTAGACCCAAATTTTGAAGACATAAAAAATGTGATGATTTAGACCCCAATGAAATTTATTTTTTTTTAATACACAAAAATGGTGCTGTCATTGTAATTTATTTATAAGTTAGATAAAGTTAACGTTTTCATTTGAATTTTTTTTTTTTGTTTTGTTTAAAAAAAAAAGCTAGTTTAAAAGTTGCTTTTTTCTTTTAATGCTGTGCTTGTGCTGTGATTGTATATATAATTATCACAAAAATAGCCATTTTTAGTTTGTTTTAAGAAAAAGAAGCTAATTGTGTTGACTATCAATAAGTCTTATATTATTTTTATACTTTTATTTGAGAGGAAACCACAAATTTTTTACTTAATCACATTATAAGAACCCGATATAAATCCACGGGAAATATAATTTCTCGACAACCCCAGAAAACCGAGGTTAGGCTCAAACCCGGGGGACCGAAAATTGACAGCCGAAAAATCATAACCTTTTGTATGGAGTTCCAATTACAGTATAATAACTTGTTTTATAACTTTATATTTTTTTAAATATGTGTAAAAAATTTTAAAAAACATTAAAAAATAAAAGAAGTTTAATGGCAAATTTAGTACGTCAATACTATGAAAAGTCCTCATCGACTTTTCGTATCATAATCAAAAACAAATTACAGGCTCTTTTATTTATTTTTTCAAATTTTGCTTTTACGAACTAAAATATCGATAATAAGACAAAAATTTGTGTGATGCCATTACATCAAACGCTGGCAATAAATTGATAGGTCAGATATTTATCATTAATATTAATAGAATATGTGACTTCATTTAATTTTATGATTTTCACTATAACATGGGGAAAAATATTGATAAATACATGAAGTATGATTAACATCGCAGAGCAAATACACACATAAACCATCATCACAAAATATGACTTATTAATGAGCTGCAAATTTATTTTTAATATAGCAAATTTTTCTATATCAATTGTTTTTGTCTTATTATCGGCATTTCAGTCTGTAAAACTAAAATACCTAAAAAATAAATATTTACGGGTCTGCAACTTGCCGTATCAAATGATACAAAAATGATCATATAATGTTTTTTGTCTGGTAATTGTACACACAATTTAGAACCTTCCCAAGCTCTGCGGTTCTGGTGTCTCCTGCCTGGGGTTTAAAGAACCTCTTTCGGACTTTTTTGACTTTGAGAGTTCAGTGTGTTTCTTCTTCTGAAAACATCGTTACTGACAGTTCAGGAACTCTTCCGTATCGGTGGGATTAATGTGTTCGAGACTTTAAATGTCTGATATAACTGAAACTGCTCAGAGAACGATTCAAGTATTGAGCTACTGCGCATATACAGTTCTGGGCCATGTTCCTGGCGACCGTTCAAACGAACCCGAAAACAGCTATATTTACGTAATTTTTTACAATTTGCCATTTGACTTTTCTTTCTATAATGTCAATAGTTTAGCTTAAAAATGCAACAACAAACCGAAAATTTAAAATTCTACCTGTAGAAAGTCAAACATTAAAGATAAAAAATTAACCCAATGGAACTTTTGAAAATTACAATGAACAAGCATGGTGATTCTTTATTTATTTAATAAATGTTTACTCAGAAAGTGGTAAAAAACCATTTTCTATGTTATTTAGAGGGAAAACTAGCACCATGGAGAACTTCTCAAATTAAAATTTTTGAGCTGCGTTTTTAACAGGAGTTTTGTTTGGGTTTTTTATTTTAATAACTTAAACCGTTTGAAAAGATCAACTTAAATTATTCAGGTTTTCGCAATTAATATTTGAAAACTGTAATGGCCGATGTATTTTCCCCTTAACTCCCTTAGGATTTCACTGTAACCGTATCAGGTGATACTGCTGATCAATAGAGAAGACATCCAGCCATTTTTCTTTGTTTTCATCTACTTTAGTAAATAAGACAACTAGATTTGTTTGTCCATTACATTTTTTAACTCTACTAAATATGTTGACAGACATACAGATAAAACAATATTTTATTTGTACTTTACGGGTAAATAATTTTTGTCAGGTCAGCTTGTGAAACATTTCTTAAATATCATATTTCTCATTTTAGCGAGAACTAATGTGCTGTGCTGTAAAATGAAATATCATTATTTAAAAAGTACAAAAATAAAGTTGTAAAATATATTTTACCATAAGTATAATTTAGAAAATCATAAAAATATTTTAACAGTGTGGCGGATTGAAAGAGTACTTAAAGCAAAAATACTGTCTAATGTCAGAAGAATGAGTTAGAAAACCTTAGATATTAATTTTTCTTTTTTCAAAATTTCTTCTTTCTTGAATAAGTTTTTAAAGAAATTTTTAAAATATATTTTTCTTTTAGTTTTTCACTTTGAAAACCTAAATTTTTCACTGTGTTCTTCTCAACAAAACAATTTTCAAATTTTCATAGTTAATATATAATTTGCTGCTTCCTTGTTTAGAAGCAAGAATTTCTCAGTTATATTAAAAGTTTCGAAATAAAATATCTCAATCTGATTTCTGAACGCGCCCCTGGTTTCATAAATATTTTGATTATCATAATTCTGATTAAATTACTTCTTAATTATATTAAAGAATAAATAATCATTAATAAAATTGTTTTTTAATTCCATTTCTAATGACAGCCTTTTAAACATAATAATTTTACAGTTCTTAACAACCACACTCTAAACAACCTCGGAGTAGTACTTTTCTATACTCCTTCTTAAAAATGATTGTCTATCCTTTTTTACGTCAGTACAACTGGTTCTAACCTAATATAATCACATGTTCATCTTTCACTGCAGCATAGTTTGTGCAATCATCTAATGGTGAAACTGCAACAATATTAATTGTTGTTTGGATTTTTTATTTTAAATTGTGTAATAATTCGTGATATTTCATTAAAGCCCTTAAATGTTTATATATATTTATTCAAACTGTTGCGGCCCTGGTTTTGACAGAGACCAGGCAAGTTGTTGAAACTTTATATTTCTTTGCTTTTTTTCCATGTTTAAGCCTTTACTAACCATCACTTCACATTGATATACTATATTTTAATGTTTATCTTCTACTAAAAATAAATTTTAAAATATAAAAATAAACTACTTGTATGTTTTTTTTGAAAATTTCCTTAAAATATTCCAACAAAATTTTTCATATTTTTTAAAGTTCATTTTTGCTTGTAGATAGCACTGATGATGGTTTCATCGAAAGCGCCTGCTGTTTCAATAAAATTTGCACGAAATACAAAGTCTCTTCCTAAAAAATACGGTGTAAACGGTCATTGCCGCCTTTAAACACCACTTTATCGGTTGAGTCAAGTTAGGCAACCTCGAGCATGGTTAGTGGTCTGATGACTCAGCATAGGCAAAGACCCGAGTTTTCCCTGTGGTGCTCGAATACCACGTTTAACTTTAGTTCGGGCCCGTCATTAAATGGGGGGATAGTTCAGAGGGCAGATATTTCTTTACCTAGTTTGTTTCTTCGAAAAAATTTTTTAAACTGCCCTTAAAATTTAAAAAAATTTCTACAAAAGTCTTAAAAATAAAATAAAAAAATTTTAAACCGGAATTTTTAGTAGTAATTTTAATTTTTTGGGATACGAAAACAACAATATACGAATACGCAAGAGGGTGTTTTATTAAATAAAACTCTTTTGACCAAACGGGGCGTTGGCCCCAAAAGAAAAAAGATTTATTATCCTGTCGTAAAAATCACGTTTTTTGTTAAGGTATTTTCTTATCAGTGGTCGGGATGCATTGCTGTAAAGCATTAGTGTACATGGTTTGATTTAAACGATAGATTTAATATACTGCGCTGATTTAATAAAATATCGACATTATATTAATCAAAAAATAATTATTTTAAATTGATGGTAAAAAAATGGAAATAACCGAAATCGTCATATAAAAAATAAAAGCTAAACGTAGTGCCCAAAATTACACAACCCCCATTAATTTATTAAAATAAATATAAGTATCCCGTGCCGTTTTACAAAATTATTTCCAGAATAAATCCGTTACTTTACTTTTAAAGTGCCATTGATAGATTAAAATAAAAACAAATTTATATAGTAATTCAATAAATTTTAAAAAAAAAATTCGCTCTCGTAAAAGCATCAAAGTTTTTAAGTAGTTTTAGTTTGGTGCTTTTATAAGTATATGTCTACTAAGACCAGCAGAGGTTACAATAATTTTAATAAATAAATCAGCTAAATCCTTAATGGGTTTTGTTTAAACTACTTTTACTTACCTTAAGATGATCCCAAAGAGTTTTTCCCAAATCCAAGGGATTTGGTAGCCTTTGCATGGGTCCATTAACACCTATAAACGATTGGGAAATGCAATTCTTATAATTCTGGGAATTTCTGCTTTATAGGCTAAAGCTCCATTTACTGGAATAATAAATTCGTCTAGTTTAATGGGCAACTTCTTACAGCCTCTAAAAAAAACGTTTTATAGAAGTGTAAATAACCTGGCCCATCGAATAGACAATGGTTAATTCCAAATACTCATTGTTATGTCGGTTTAAATTTCGTTAATAGAAAACTGCTCTTATTACCCGTTTAAATTTTTTGGGAATTAATATTTATCTATCTTTGTCGTATAAAACAGAAGTAATGGCAAAGAAATACATCCTTCTGTAAAAATCTTCTGGCTTTAATTATTGCACCAGCTTGCTTTTTTGTAGATATAAGGCGTTCTACTTTAATATTTTGCTTGATGAGATTTGAAATCCTTGTGTTATCTTTTATGAATCACAAGAATAAATATATTTTTATTCTTATTTATACGTACTAAGAAAATGCCAGGATTTTCTGTTGCTTGCTGCAAAACTTGGCAATATTTGCGTAGGTTCTGGTTGTCCTTGCCTTATTCTTTTTATTGTTTACAAAGAAATCCTATACTTCTCCTTTCGACAGCATTTCTAACTTTGGTAAAATTTTACTTATCCGGACATGGCGTTGATTTTAATGATTTTTTGCATACGGGGTTTTTTAGGGCGCTGATCACGAATCTATACATTTTTTTTTAGGAAACTTTCAGTTTTTGAGTTATGAGACCTTTAGGTGGACTAAAATTTAAATGGACAATACTTTCTAATCCCTCTTTCTTGCAACTGACTTCTATTCAATGGGAACATACACTGATTAGGCATCTACATATTAAACAAATACACCAAAATTTACAATATTTTATTTCTTATTATATTTTAGTAAAAAACACCTGAAATAAATCCAATTTTTCCTTTTTGACACTTACTTAATTGTGAATTAGGCAACCATGTATACAACATATACGGTATAAGACTGGATTTATCTAAGGTGTTTTTTCCAAAAAATATGCAAAATTTTTAATACTATATATTGTAAATTTTAGTGTATTTGTTTTTTATGTGGGCATTTATCCAATCAGTGTATGTTTCCATTTAATGTTAATAGGTTAAAAAAAAAGGAATGGTAGGAAAGAGGGTCCGGTTGGAGGCCTTATAATTCATGCCGGATTTTTTTTTTTGATACGTGATCAAGGCCCCAAACAACCCCCATATGCAAAAAATCATCAAAATCAGCGTCATGTCAGATAAGTAAACTATAACCCCCAACTTCGGATTGCACAAGCATTTTTATATTATTTTACAACTATAACAGAAAAATGCTGGTTTTATAATGACATTAAAATTACTGTCAGTTAATAATTTGGCATGTTATTTTAAATGAATATTGCTGATAAAGATTTTCTTAATAGTCGACGAAACGTGACACAAAAATAAGCCTTACGAGGGATTTTTTGTGCAGTAAAATGGATTTCAATGCGGTTTTTTGCATTTGATTCGTATGAACGTCTAGAAACATTGTGAACAAATTTAATTAATCGGAAATAAAAAACTTTATTTGTTCATTAAAAAATGCATTTTCGTAGTGCATTTTAAAGTTTGCAATTATGAAAAATTTTTAACTACGTAAATAATCATGAAGATGAGCCCGAATTTGTTACTCGGGGGTTTTCGAGTCGCTGAACACGAATATGACATTGGCAAGAGCCTGCAAGTACCGGTTGCCCTAATATCATGTGGATGAGAAAACATGTTAAACTGCAATTTACTTACAAAAATTTAGCGGCACAGACTGACAAACTTTGACTTTATAGTAAAAAAAAATTCGTGTGCAGAATATGAAAGAAGAAAAAGAAAGATATAAAAGAAGCATTAAAAATGATAAATAAATTATTTTTATTATAGTTAAAATTTTAAAAAATATATTTTTATACTAAAAATATTATCAAAAACAATTTTATGAATAAATATCATAAGCAGAAATTATAATTTTTAACAAATTATCACAAAATTCGAATATCACATTGATACCAACCTATCTGAAAACCGGTTACCTTAAAACATGATCTGGTACTGGGTATTAGAATACGTTTCATATTCGTGTTACGAACAAAAACCTCCAAGTAACAAAATTGCTAATATTTGTTGTAAACTCCAGAAGACGACGTTTAAGTCCATCCATAGCGCGCACTGGGTACTCCGCCGGCCCTTGCCACTGTTATATTTGTGTTCAGCGAGCACAAACACCCCCCCTCCCCAGTAACAAAATTGGACTAATATTAGAAGGAACTGTCGTAAGACTCTAGAAGACGCAGGCCCTTCTCAATGTCATATTTGTGTTCAGCTACCACAAAAACCCTCCGAGTAAAGAAATTGGGCTGATTTTAGGAGGAATTGACGTAAAATTCCAGAAGACGACATTTACACCATTCTTAGCACGCACCAGGTAATCCGCAGGCCCTTTTCAATGTCATATTCGTGTTCAGCGACCATACAAACCCCTCGGGTAAAGAAATTGGGCTGATATTAGGAGAATATGTCATAAACTCCAGAAGACGACGTTTATACCATCCTTAGCGCGCACCAGGTATTCTGTATGTCCTCTCCAATTGTCATATATGTGTTTAGCGACCTCGAAAACCCCCGAGTAACAAATCCGGGCTTATTTTCTTCATTATTTACCTAATCATAAATTTTTTATAATTGCAAACTTTAAAATGCATTTTAAAAATGTATTTTTCTAATACACAAATGCAGTTTTTCATTTCCTATAATTATTTTTTTTTCACAAAGTTTCTAGCCCTTCATACGAATCGAATGCCAAAAACCGCATTCAAATACATCTTACTGCACAAAAAATCATTCGTCATTACTTCGATTCTTCGACTATAATAAAAGGTTTAAATCTTATCTGTGTAAAATCTGAAAAAATTAACTTTGCAACGCATTTCAATAATCAAATTTTACAAAAGGTGTGGAATTAAATGTAATTTTCGGTTCCAGTACTTTAAATGTGAGTGCACTCAATTAGTATCTTTTTGGGGCCGCGATGCTTGATTTTTAATTGACGTTAATATGCTTTTTGTTTTAGATAACGTCGTTTAATCATATTTACCAACATACATTTCCAAAACCATTTGATTCCTATTTTTTTCGAAGCAATTGGCATTGCCAATTTTATTTGAAACACCCTGCACTCCATATTGAAAACTCATATTGTATTAAAAGATAATGGAAACATAAAATCAGGCAGAATGTTACAAAACATTGTAGGAAATACAAGATTTAAAACCACATTGTTAAGTTCATTTTCCCTAAATTGTATTCGAACAATGAATGCAAAAATTATAGAGCAATTTTATGTTACTATTTAAATTTCTCGGTTTTCTGCATTTTGATGATCCCATTTTGATTTAAATCACGTTCTGTTTTTAAATTATTAGATGAGAATATTGCTCAAGTTTTTAACTTCATGCACTTAAAGCGAATTCATCATAGCGCATTTTTATGAGATTTTTATAGAAAAAGTATATTAAATTTTTTGCCTGGGTATAATTTTACCGTTTTTTGTCTTCTTTTTATTAAATTATCGCCAGAAACTGTAAATTTTTTCCTGGTTTCGAAAAAAGAATTTTTAATTTTTAGATCTAAGGTTTATAGCTTAATTCTTTTATTTAAATAGTGACATTTTCGCATATAAATTACTTTAAAAAGTTGTGGTTTTCAACACGCAGTGGAAAAATTACGTATTATATTAGAAAATTTTTTTATCCTTTTTCAATTAGTTTAAATATTGTAAGAAATTTTTTTGTGTCAATATTTGCTTAAAAGCAAGGCTTAATTTTAGGTTAAACTATAACTTTAAAAAATATTTTGCTTTTTAAGTTAATTAACATTTTATTTAAAATTTCTGTTTATTTATGTCCCTTGTGTTTTTCTCTGTTAGATTTTATTTTATACTTGAAACGATTTTATCAGGAATCATATTTTTTTGGTTATTCGATAACTTCACTAAACTTACTTAAAAGAGGTATTTGTTTAAGTTAAATCATAAAAAACAAAATTTATTAATTAGCTGCCAGTTTAATTAATTTTTCTTTATTTTTTTTTCAGGTAAGTGTTAACAACTGACCAATGAGGATTTAGGGTAAGATGAGTAAAGTAATACCAACCAAGGAAACCAAATTATAGTTTTTACCATGGACACACAAAACAATGGTTTATTTTTGATAATAGGTTTTGACGCTCGCCAAGGTTGCCAGGTCAAAAAAAAATCCCTAAAAATATGAAAAAAAAGCCCTAGATCGGAAGAAAATGATAACAAAAAAAAACAGGTATTTATATTACATCGGCATACACGCAACGGGTAACTTGTCTGTTTTGGGTTTGGGAGAAATCATGACCTTAATCAGGTATTTGAAAGGATTTTGTTGAAAAAAAAATAAACAAGAAAATAAAATCTCGATTTACATTTAAATAACCGTTATATGTAATGGGGGTGGTGTACTTTTGTGTTTCCTGTGTTTTAATTATTTTAATGTTTTTAAAGTTTTTTTTTTTTTTTTTAATTTGTAATATGAATTTCCCCCTTCTGTGGATTAGTCATTTTCATTAACATGAAGGGAAGTTTTAAAGTTAAGTCTTTTTCTCATAATATTTTTTTGGGCCCTTAAAAAAAAAAAAATTAAAAGCCGGAAGTAAAAGATTTAAATAAAGATAAAGACAACCCTTATTCAATTTTATTAAATTTATCGGTAAAGTTTTTAAATATATATATATATATATATATATATATATATATATATATATATATATATATATATATATATATATATATATATTAAAAATTAAAAATTAATAAAAATAAATTATTAATTTTTTATTTTAAAAATTAAAATTTTAATTATTTAAAATTTTATTTTTTTATAATAAAAAAATTACTTCCCTCCCAAAAAAATGGGTTAATTGTTATGCCAGAATCAAAAGTTTAAGTCTAGAGGTTTCACTCAATCCTAACCAAAAAAAGAAAGGTTATTTTTGGATAAAATAATGGTCACCCTCGTTTTCGAAGAAAGGCTTCCTTCGCCGTTTTTTTGAGAGAACGAGGTACCAATAATGCCCTTATTCTGACTTGCTTTCTCAAAAAAATAAACCTGCATCTGATTTAAAAAAGAAAAAACGTTTAATGAAAAGTGTCATTGAGCTTTTATTTTCCTTAAAAAAAAACATTAGAAAGTTTTTCACATCCACATTATAGTCCGGATTTAATACCATGTGCATTCCCTTCCATGGCTAAAAAATTGAGACGATATTGGTTTGACTAAGTAATAATATGAATTTAAAAATGGCAAAAGTGTGATAAGATAAGTTATATATAGCCATATTTCGGTTTAAAAAAAAAGTTACGCCAAACCCGTTAATATTAAAACACTTCTAGCTTTTTATTTTTTAATTTAATAAAATAATTTTAGAAAAAAACCTTTGTTTCGAATTTATTGCCTTAAAGACGGGGCTATTGTTAAGCATATCCTTTTTTTTTTCAATAAAAGGAACCAAGTTTAAAAGACCATTTTTCTTTTAAATTTAGAGATCCCCTTTAAATTAAAAGGGCGTTGTAGTGACAGCCCTAAATACTGAAACCATTTACCCAATGGGCTTGGCATCCTTTTACAAAGACGTTAGCCCGGGGGATAGGGGTCAAAACCCTTTTAAATCGCCGTTAATTCGTTATAATAATTATAAAATTTAACTTTTAAAAAGGGTCGTTAAAGGTTCTTTAGCATGTTACCTGCAAAAAATAAATTTCGGGGTCGACAAAGCGCCCGCTGATTTTTTTTGTAATTTTTAAACAGCCGGAAACTTATTAAGAGTATGGGTCCCTCATTGGGAATCAGATAATTTTTTTTGAAGAAACAAACCGGGAAATATTGATTGAATTGGTCCAACAGGGCGTACCAGGGGGGGCATTAGCTACCCCGA
>JAHBCN010014225.1:0-22983 GCA_019359885.1 Listronotus oregonensis
GAAGAAATTAATATTATGAAAAGAATTTGAAGAATTTTTTAAAAAATCATTTAAAATTCCCTATTTTAAAAATTTAAAAAAAAATTTCAGTTACAAAACAAAATTCAGAAAAAGGTTTTTTTAAAATTTTTTATTTTTATTCTGCGTGGTTTTTATTAATTATGTTTTTTAATTTAATAAAAAAATTTTTATTTTATTAAAAAAAAAATTTTTGTTAAGGGTAAAAATGTGCAAAAAAAAAAAATAGATTATTGAAAAATTTAAAAATTTTAATAAAACGGTAAAGATAAAAAAAAATTTAATTTTGATTTGGAAAAAATAAAGGGTTTTGAATATTTAACACTTATTAACTTTTTTTTCTTTTTTTGGTCACTTTGGGATAAACACCTAAGATTTGAGCTACTATCTGCTATCGGGTAAATTTAAAAAAATAAAATATCTTGTAAAAATAAGTATGTTTTTGTTTTACTTTTTATAAGATTTAACAATAGGATTTTTTTTTTTAAAAATTAAAAATTTTTGGGGAAATCTTTTTTAAACTTTATTTAAAATTTTTTTCAGTTTAATTTTAAAAATTAAAAATTTTTAAAACCTTTTTGGTTTCATCGCTTGAGTCATCAGTTTTAAAATTAATTCTAACCATTCAGCCCAAATTAAATGAACTTTTAGATACCAACATGAGAAGATAGTAAAACGATTAAAAATTCTGCACACGAAGATAAAAACCCGACCCAAAATTTGCGGGGGAACATTTTCCCATGAAGATCTGTAGCAGTCGTGTGTGGCATGTCAAATCGAGGCAGCCGTGCGGCAACTGACAAGGCAGCGAAAAATTTTTCCAAAAGGACTAAATGGCTGATTTCATTCAATGTCTTTAATTTTACGAGGGCCTGATAAAATAAAATATGTGGGTTTTTTGGGGAAAATTAATTTGGGGGGGAAACCCCCAGATCTAGGTTTTTGTTTTTTTGTAGGCGGGTTTATGGCTCCACCCTTTTTTTTTTTAAAAAGTAAAAATTTTTTGGGTTTTAATTTTTGGAAGAAATTTTTCACTAATACCTTTTACGGGGCCCCAAAAATATGTTTCCGTTCTTTCAAAAAGTTTAAAAAAAAAATTAGAACGTAAAAAAAACCCCTTTTTTGAGTGTAAAAATAAAAGTTTGGTAGGGAATGTCCTTTGGCCTTTTCCAACCAAAAAAAAAAATTTTTGAAAAATTTTTTTTCCCCTTTTTTTAAAGTTCCCTTTCCCCTAAAAAAAGTTTTACCGGTGTGGGCCTTTTTTTGAAATTTTTTAAAAGATTTTTTCCCGGGCATTTATTTTTTATAATTTTTTCTCGTTTTTTTTTTTTAAAAAAAAGTAAACCCGGCCCATTAAAAAAGGTTTTAAAAAAAAAATTCATTTTTTTAAAATTTTAAATAATTTAAAAAAATTTAAAAAAAAATTTTTATTTAAAAAAAATAACAATTTAATTATCACCAAACCTAAAAATTTAAAATATATCTGCTACAAAGATCAAAGGAAAAATGCCCATTGGGCATTATAGCTAAAAACATTTCCTTAAAATTGAAATCTTTGTGCAAAGACCTAGTTAAACCAAAAAATTAGAAATATTTCAGTAAGACCCAAAAATAATTTAATCAGAATTAAATAAAGATAATAAGTTACTGGATATGTGGCATACTCCAAAAATGCCATTATGGACCTTCTAGCATCACCATCTTTTCAAAAAAAAAAAAATTCAATAAATAGAATATACTTTTAGCAATCCCAGGCCACTTTTATTTACATGTTCAAAACTAGCATAACAAAGTAAAACATAGCTCTCACCAGGTACGTAGAGGACACATTTATTGTCTGAAATTTTTTAAAACGATTTCTTTACACGGAACATTCTAGGTTTTAAAAACTATAGTGAATTTAGTTTACTAACAGTTATTTTTCTTTAGTTAAAAATGTAACCAGGTTTTTTCCATGGGTAAAAACATGGTTTAAAATCAGCCCTTTTGTTTATTGTTTTTATATTAACATTTTTAAGCATTGGAATCTTTCTATTATATTTTAAGTCATATTTTCAATAATCTCATCCTTTGGATAACTAATAATTATATTTTAGTACATTACTTTCTTTTGTAGGTATGAAATGGGACTTTGAAGTGCCTCGAATTCTTTAGAAATAATTCCTTTTTGAATAAAATCCAATTTTCGAGTTGCTTCCAAATGTCAATATCATAAAAATAAAGATAGGTTAAAAAATCCTACCACACAGTCATAGGTAATAAATAATTGCTTTTACTTATTTTTAAGTATAATAAAACACCTAGGCCAAGATAATAATAATAAGCCAAGAAGAAAAAGCAATTAGCTTAATGAAAGTTTATTAAAAAAAATGTTCATAATTTTTTAAAAGTATTGTAATTGATAATTTAAATATAAATTAGACAATTAGTCACAACGAAACAAAAATAATAAAAAGAAATTACAATTTACGAGTCCAGAAAATCTTAAAATAAGTAATATAGTCATATAAGTGGGGTAGTGTTGTAAATGAAAATATTTACATGGAAATGGAAACATTGGAAATAAATAGGGAACAAAACTAATGCTGAATCTATTTTATGGTGTTTTGAAAATCATTGATAAAAATTTATATGCCTCTTGATCAAGTTGCTCAACTTGTTTCTCGTGGTTGTGTGTAATTATTTCTTATAAATTTCACTTCTATTATACTTTTATGTATTTTGCGTTTTAGTTTTTGGATGACAATTTCACTCATGTATAAAAAACACTATTATTTCGAACTTTCGTTCTCATTGTACATAAAAAAAAACCAAAAGAAATGAAAATGTAACTGGCTAAAAAATCGATAGTTCTACGGATCAGTCAATTGTTTCGTCAATCGTAGCGACTGTATTTTATATTGTTGATTAAATATTATTTTGGTTTTAGATTTGTACTATTCGCCAAATTGTCTTAGCAAATAATATTTGTGCTCAGATTTTGAGCCGATGTTTTGCCTGGTTTTAATACTTGTTTCTCAAAATAACTAAACTACTCTTAGATTAAAAAATGAGGTTTTGTTTATTTTTTAAATGTAAGTACCATCTTTAACCAAACAAAATATATCTGCCAAATGTAAGCACTTATGGTACAATGTGGTCCCCGGGAGCGGGCAGTTTTGATAAGGTTGTTATTTCGTAACTATGCGTAGTTGGCCATGAATTGTTTTTTGAAATTATCTGTCACTGTATGCCATTTAGTAATCATGAAGCAGTGATCTGGTGAGCAACCTGCATTTTCGATTAAGTCGTACTTTAAAAACAATAATTGTGTGGTGGCCGCTCAGCGACACTTCCGACTTTATTTCCAAATTAGTCGACATGGCAGAGTTCCTTCGGCTCATGCTATAATGGAAGGGGTTCGTTAATTTGAAACAACGGGTTCAGCTATCAATATCAAACATAAAGGACCAAAGAAACTGTACGAACGTATGAAAACATCAATCATGTAAGAGTATCTGTGGAACACAGTCCAAAACGTTCAAACCGAAAACAAGCCCAAGCGTTAGTCATCTTTACTTCGAATTTTGCAAAAAGATCTCAATCTTCATCCATACAAAATTGTCCAAGCACTGAAACCAACAGACATCCCAACTCGTTTACGTTTTGCTGAAGCCCTACTTAAGAATGAAATCGATATACACAATTTGTGGATGTCTGACGAGGCGCACTTCCATTTATCCTGGAGTTTAGAAAATACACAGGAGCTTCACGAACAACCATAACATAACCCAAAGGTGACGGTATGGTGTGAGATGTCTTCAGTGGGAATTATAGGGCACTACTTTATTGAAGATGAGAATAAGAATGCTGTTTCCATTAACTCTGTGCGTTATACCGGTATGATAAACCGGTTTCTAAGTCACCGCTTAAACATGGTTCCAGCAGGATGGTGCTACTTCACACACTACGAGAGCTTCATTAAGTTCCTTGCAAAGATTGTTTCTGTAACATGTTATTTCCAGACGAAGAGACATTGACTGGCCGCCAAGGTCGCCAGACCTAACGACTTGCTATTACTTTTTGTGGGGCTACCTAAAGCAAAAGGTGTTTATTAATAAACCAAGAACCATTCAGGGGCTTAAAAGAAACATTATTAAAGAAATTCCTAACATTCCTGTGGATATGTTGCATCGTGTTATGGGGAATTTCCATAAAAAAATTCAAGAGTGCATACAAAGAAGGAAAAGACATTGAGACAAAGACATTATTTTAAAGAAATAAAAATGGCATATTACTAGTTTGTTACTGTATTATATTTTAATTAAATTGCCTTTGGAATTATAAAGTATTTAAAACTTCCCGCTCCCGAGGACCACCTTAATATTCTTTTAATAAAAGTTTAGTTTATTAAGTTTTGTAACTTTTGTTCTTATATTTTTAACATTTCCAATATGTCCATTTGTTTCTAATATTTCGAAAATTCTTCATCACTAGGTGCGGAGCATTTTGGTTATATTTTCAAAATGCATCACAAATCTATAACCATTTTTTTATTTTCTAAAATATTAAATAGTAAATATAACAAATAGGAAAGACAACAAATTTATTGCATTTTTTTTTAAATAAATATATTTACTTTTATTCTCTTTTTCTGCTTTAAGCAGATAATCTTTCTAATTTTATTGTCCAAACATGGCAACATTTGTGACTAACTTTGTCTCCCTCTATCAATAAAACACCCGGACGTTACCATCTGTGCTAATGTTGGTCATACCAAAATACAAGTCATCGGGGAAATAAATGGATAACCTTGAATTTAATTAGGGGGATAGAACTATTAACTTATTTTCTTGTTTAGCTTTGATGATTGATATTATAATAAATATACAGGATGTGCCAATAAAAACGAAACAACGTCGATTTGATACAGTTGCTGTCATTAAAAAAAAACGCTCAAACTGGTCAATTTTTTTTTAAGCAAAATTTTTTAACTCTGTCCCTTTAACCCCCAAGAAGAGGCAACCTTTACCCCTTTAATTTGTTAAATTTGTTACCAGAAAATGCTTATTTTATTTAACATATTGGGAGTGAAGGTTGCCCCTTCTAGAAAGTAAAAGTGACAGAATTGAATATATTTACAAAATGTTTCCCGTCGAAAAAAAATCGTGGGTCCGAGCAATATTTTTTTAAATGACAGCAACTATGTCAAATAGACGTTGTTTCGTTTTAATTGGCCCACCCTGTATAAGATCCTACCTAACATAAAATTTTTATATTTTTTATTAATCAGGAACATGTAAATTTTGTGTTTGTGTTGTTAGTTGTTTTTAAGTAATAACTATTTTCCTCTCTCCCTCAAAATAATACGAAGATCCATAGTTAAAGCCACGGACGTATCTAGGTATGGCCGCGCCCTTGGCGGGGCTTAACATTTGTCCCCCTCCACACACCGAGGGATTTAGAGAGTATGGAATATCCTCCAACAAAAACGGGAAGTCGGAGGGTTTTTCCCCGAAAATTTTACAAAATTAAAGTGCAAGGTTGTAGTTTAAAGTCTTTGATCAGAGAATTTTGTTTTTTTTTAAATGCCAATTTTGTGGTAAAATTTGTTTCAAATTCTCCATTCTCTTTATATAAAAATATTAGCCAACTGTTTGAAAAAACATGATTTACATAAAATAACTATTTGTGTCTGACTGAAAGAAGTAGAATGTAAATTAGCTATACATCTTATTTGCCGATGATGAAAATTATTTTTCATGGCCGATTTTGCGCCCCCCAGATAGCTGCGCCTTTGGCGGGCGCCCATCTCGTCAGCGTCTAAATACGGCCCTAGATGAAGAAAATATTCAAATCGACTAAACTGAGGGAAATACATAGAATAAATGTTGGATATTCCAATAAATTTTCCACCCGATTTCTAAATTAGTTAAACTAATTAAAATGTCTCGGAGGCAATTTAAATATTGATAAAAACGAATATGACAAGAGATATCACAGGTCCACAAAAAAACTGGTGTGTGCTAGGTGTCGGACTTAGATTTTTTGGCGTATTTTTTTTCGCTGAACACGAATCTAAAGGTAAAATTGGGGTCAACAGCAAAAAATCGGAAGAAACCCAAAAAACCTATAAAAATCACAATCTAGTATTTTTTTTCTGTATGACAAAATCATCTTGCGGTTTCTACTTGTTCTTTTCTCTGTTATATTCCACCGTAATTTGAAAATACATTGATTCACTACTTATTGTGTTTTATTTAAGTCTTACATTATTGACATTTTGTCTTTGGCAAAAAGTAAAGAATTGGTAAATTAAATCGGTTCTAGGTATACAGGGTGATTCATGAGGAATTGTCAATACTTCAGGTACGTGGTCAGGGTCCAAAAATAAACATAAAAGTCTATACAAATATGGGTCCGCAAAGCCTTCGTTTCCGAAATACAGGGTGTGAAAGTTTTTATTTTATTTTTCCATTTTTAAATGAAATTATAAAACCTAGCTTATGTTTTGCTAACATAATTAAAAACAATAGTTTTATTGAAAAATAAAAAACATATTAATTAATTTATGTTTTACCTATCTATTATTGATCTATAATACATTAGAAACGGAATATGTTATGATAGCAATAATACCTGCTATCACACCTAGGGCATTATAAGCGGGCATTATGATAATGCACGCTTATAATGCCCTAATGCGCTAATATGGAAATTTTATTGCTTATCCAATTTTATTTCTCTCACAATAAAGATCAAGTTTATACAAAAAATAATTTTTTCTTTAAACAATACTAAAAATTAAACTTTATTTCCAAAATAAAAATTACAATTTTGAAATGTCCCGGAAAATGAAGCTGATCCACTATAGAATGGTCGGTGTTTTTTGTGATGGTAGCAGCGGTGGTAGCACTAACGCTATTTTGTATAGAAGAACAGTCCATTAAAGAATTTTCAATAGTCGATACGGAATTAACCTCGGAATTAACTGAATTGGCAATCATTTTGGCTACTTTGTTTTTGGATGAAATACTTTCTTCTATATACCCTTCAGCTACTGAAGAGCTTTTCCATTTCCCATGTTGTTTTAGCGTTTCAAATGAAGCACCTGCCTCAACAAGTAAAGTTGACGATGTGCGACGCAAACAGTGGCCGGTGTAAGCTTCTGCATTATCCAGTTTTAAAAATTTTGCGATCAATGTTGGGACGCTTCCTATGGTATTTTTTCCAATGGGTTGTACTGTACATCGACCCTTTCTATAGGTAAGAAAGAATCTTCGCTCCTTTATTCCAGCTGGTCTTAATGTTGTGTACTTTTTTATTAAATTTAAAGCGCCTAAATCTTCTTCAATGATAGTAAAACTTTTTGAAGTTGAAGTTTTAGTTTCTGGTACCTTTATAACCAAGACTGTTCCTCTATCTTCAATGTCATCAATGGTCATTTTGACCAACTCATCTCGTCTTAAACCTCCAAAAACACCCATTACCAATATGACTTTGTGTACCAAGTAGATATCATCAGGAGCCTTCTTAATAAATTTTAATATTTGTTCTCCTTCCAAAACTTTAGACTTCTTCGATATGAGACGATGGTATTGCGAAATGTCTATATTTTCATAGACCATCAACGTAGACCTTAGGGTGGAATACTTGGTCCAGAGAGAGTTCGGACTGTATTTTTCCGACTAAAAATAATAAAGTTTGTTAAACATATGTATTAAAATAAAATCAATAACTTACCAGTTCCGGGAAATATGCCATTAAAACGTTTTCGGTTATTTGAAGAATTGCGTTCGCATCTTTCCAAATACCAAATATGCCATACTCCCGATCATACTGTTGCCTTGATTTAACTGGCAAAGTCGGTCCTTTATGGCCTTTTTCTTATTTTTGTGGAATTTCTTCCATTTTGAGCAAATCGTTAAATAAAAAACGCCAACTGACTAACTGACAGAAACATCAAAGTCAAACTTAACACCAGTCATTATCTATACTTACGTATACAGGTACAGGTGCAACTTATTTTTTATATTGCGAATAAATAATGTAATTAGTCATTGAAAAAGTCTTTTTTGGGTAAAACATAAAGCATTGTATGCACCACGGGCTTTACTGGACTATAATGCCCTGAAGGTCGAAATAGCCCGAGGGCTAGATTTCGACGTCCGACGACGACGACCGTCCCAGTAACGCCCTTGATACATAAATAGCTATATACCCTTTGTTTTATCTTTTTTTTATTTTGCTATTATATAATCAGATGCTTCGTAATTTTTTAAATCCAAATAGTTCGAAAACGGTTGCTCATATCAACTTTTAACAGGTTTACCTTTTAAAGGTAAAAATAAGAAAACCATTATTTAATTTAGTTAAAAATGTAATACAGGGCCATACCAAAAAATTGTGATTGTTCAAAATAGTAAAGAGACGTATATGTGCAACCCTTACAAGTAGGAGCCGTACTAAAATTAAGTTCAAATCCGTCATACCAAAAAACCCCTGGATACCAATTTTTACTTCAATATTTACATTATCATAAATTTTATTTAAAAAATAGGAAAATTAAATAAAAACTTTCCACCCTGTATTTCGGAAACAAAGGTCTTGCGGATCCATATTGTATCCGAATTTGTATAGATTTTTATGTTTATTTTTGGACCCTGACTACGTACCTGAAGTATTGACATTTCCTCATGAATTACCCTGTATAAGCTAAAGGAAATTAAAAAAAATATATAATACAAAAAATAGAGCTCTCCAAATTGTCGTTATAAAAAGTTATATAAACTTTTTTGATAAGATAAACAATAAAGGAGATAAAAACAAAAATGTAATTTTGACAAAAATTTTAGTCCAAAATAGGAAAAAATATATATTTTTTATTATATGTGATTTTTAGGGATTTTTATTATAAATCATTTATTTTATTTATTTGAATCCCAATTCATTAAAATATTGCAGAAAAAATCCAAAAATAAAAAAGAAATATTTTCAAATTTTTTCTAGGTGTATACCTTTCAAAAATCCTGAAAATTTGGTTTTATGATTATAACTCGATAAATATTGCATGAGTTATATTACTTAAATAAAAGATCTTGTAACAATGCATAGTTTATGTCATATAAAGCTTAGTGTATCTAGTTTTTAAGATATTGACGCTTTAAATAATAATAAAAAAAACGTTTATATCTGAAATTAGTCCTTTTCTCGATTTTTTGCAGTTTGACCCTCAATTTAGACGTTAAATTCGGCTTCAGCGAAAAAAAATATGTCAGAAAATCTTAGTTCGGCACCCAGGACACACTTTTGTGTGAACCTGTGTATTTAATACCCAGTTTACCAACACACAATTATATTGGGATGTTTAAAAAAGCATAATTATTTTAATTTTTAAACTATTTCTAAATTCAAGGTTACACTACTGACTACTTTTAAGGAGTAATAGTTTACAATACATCTTTTTTTCGTTGGATTTTCCATTCGTAAATTTCGCACCTGCCAGCCGAATTGACAAATTGTTACACGTGTAAATTTAATGGAAATTTTCCAAATTCCGCGTAGACTCCAATTTAAACTGTTCTCATTACCGACCATGCCAATTCTAATTCTTCTTCAGTTCACATCATGCTCGCAAAACTATCGCTCTTGCTATCTCTGTCTAACACACGACTCGGTCGTGTTAAATACACCCAAGCTTGTCGATCGATATACGTCTCGTGCATTTTAACGAATCATCGTGAGAGCAAAATTTGATTTCCGATTTTGCACTTGATATTCTGTGCTTTAACTCTCTGGTATAACCAATATTTATTGGAATACAATTGTTGACCAAGTACAGTTTGTTTTAAAAATAATGATCAATTGATAATTACACAAGTCTACAAAAAAAGTGGTGTTTTCTCAACATTGGGATTCAAACAGCAAAAAATTAATACAACGTGTAATTTCAGTTTTTTTTTAATTTAAAACGTTTAATTTTCAAAAACTATAAGAGATACATGATACCTTATATAACATAAACAATGTATTTTTAAAAGACCTTAAATTTAAGTTATATAACCTTTTTATTTTAATGCAATATTTTTCGAGTTATAATCAAAGAACCGAATTTTTAGGATTTATTTAAAGTATACCCCTAGAAAAAATTTGAAAACTATTTTTTTTATATATATTTTTTCTGCAAATTTTAAATTAGTTGAGATTTAAATAAATAAAATATATGATGTTTAATAAAAAACCCACAAATCACATTATTAAAAAAAAATGGGAGTGGACTGAAATTTTTTGTCAAAATTAAATTTTCGTTTATATCTCCTTTAATATTTATCTTATTAAAAATGTTTTATTTAAAGTATACCCCTAGAAAAAATTTGAAAATTATTTTTTTTTAATTTTTTCTTCAAATTTCAAGTTAGTTGAGATTTAAATAAATAAAATATATAATATTTAATAAAAACCCACAAATCACATTATTAAAAAAAATGGGAGTGGACTTTTTATATAAACAATTTGAAAAGTAATTCAGTAATTCCCATTTCAAATTTTAATTTATTAGGAAGTGCTTTTTCGTCAAATGAAATTGAATACTCAATTAATAAAAAGACAGAATTTTTAAAATCTCTTAGTACCAAATTAAAATTTATAGACTCACATATTTCCTATTATTTACTAAAATATTCCTTTGCCATACCTCGAATGTCTTATTTGTTAAGATGTTCACCTTGTTGGAAATCTCCAGAATTACTTTGTAATTTTGATAATTTATTACAAAGTTTAGTTCAAGACATAACAAATTGTGATATTAAATTAAATTCTTGGTTCAAAGCACTCTTCCAGTAAAATTTGGAGGTCTTGGAATAAGAGATACATCCACCCTGTCTATTTCTGCCTTTTTAGGTTCAATCAATGACGTGTCAGGTTTACTTTCCAAAATTTTACCTTCCTATATTCTTGCGACAGTAGATAATGATTTTAGCAATTGTTTTGTAAGATGGTTATCTGTTTGCAATCTTCAAAATCAACCACAAGAATTACCAAAAAACAGAAAGATTTTGACTTTTAATTTGCCAAGCTCGTCACAAATATATTACAAACATGTGCCAGACAAATGAAGATAAGGCACGTCTACTTGCTCTTCAGGCCCCTGAAAGTAATGCTTGGATTAACGCACTTCCATCTTCGTCCTTGGGAAATTTGTTAGATAACAAAACATTCCATATTTACATCGCTCTCAGACTTGGTCTGCCTGTGTGTGGAGAGCACACCTGCGTTTGCGGCGAAAATGCTGATATTTATGGCCTACATGGGTTAAGCTGCAAAAAAAGCGCAGGGCGTTCTTCTAGAACAGTCAGATAAATGACATTATCAAAAGAGCTCTGATTTTAGCTGAAAATCCTTCTGTGTTAGAGCCTCTTGAGTTTGTAGAAGCGATGGAAAACGGGTAGATGGAATGACCTTAATTCCCTGGAAATATGGAAAACAATTACTTTGGGACGCTACTTGCAGCCATACACTTGCAAAATCCTATCTGGACAAAACTTCTAATTTTGTAGGTGCGGCTGCTCGTATTGCCGAGAATAAAAAATATCTAAAATATAAAGAGCTTGAAGAACGCTTTATCTTCATTCCTTTTGCTGTTGAAACTTTTGGTCCTTTGGGTGATGAGGCTAAGGGTTTTATTAATGAAATTTGCAAAAAATACAATGCAAAAAATCTCGAAGTTTCATTATCCAAAGAATTGGTTTAGCTGTGCAACGGGGAAATGCAGCATCGGTACTAGGAACAATCCAGGAAGACCTAGGACTTGATGAAGTTTATAATTTTTAAATATAGATTAAGTTATTTATTTAATTTTAGAATATTGTTATTTGGTTTGACAGAATAGGTAAGTTGTTTGTTTGAATTTATAAAATTGTTAATAAATTTTTTAGTTTGTTAGTTTTTAGAAACAAAAACATTTGAAAAGCTGTATTTTTTGTTTTATGTATTTTTTTGTATCTTTTGTGGTTTATATATTCGTAGTCCATTCGGTTTTTGTTTTTTTCTCGATTTTTGCTGTTTGACCCCTAATTTTGACTTCAGATTCGTGTTTAGCGGACACCCAGCACACATCACTTTTATTTGTGGACCTGTGTTATTATTTCTAAAAAAGTCCTTGTTGGTAGTTAGTTGGGTAGTCAGCAATTTTTTTTCATACAGAGGGACCGCTGTAGAAAGTAAGTAGTCACACTTAAAATCAATTAACAAACCACACCCTTTGTTTTTTTTTTGAAAATAATAAATGTACCAGTGACAATAAGCTAATATATTAGTTATGACAACACTTTATTTACTTTAACAAAATGATCTCGGAATTTTTTAAATTTTATATCAAAATTTTAACAATTTTAATTTCAATTAACTTATGTAACAAAAGTTTTCGAAAAAATGTTAATGAATTATTTAAGAAAAACGAAAAAATGTATTTAAATAATATTTAGATAACATTTTTCTTAATAGCTTCTTAACAATAAACACAATTTAAATTATACTCAAAGGTCTATGGCCTTACTGGTACGCAATTTTCGATTAACCTACCGCATCATGTTCTGGATGGTGTTACTGTCTTCTTCACGAATTTTCTGGAATAACCAGCGTCGTAAGTACTGTTCATTTTCGGCTTTCCAACCATTATTGTTAACCTTTCTTCTTAATATTACCCAAAAATCTTTAACCAGACGAGCCTGGGATAGATTTGGGGAGTTGTTATTTTGGGCACAAATGGTATGTTGTGGGTCTCTTACCAATTTCTTATTGTTATAGAGTATTGACAAGATGCAAGAAATGGCCAAAATATATAAATAAATATTATATAAATATAATATAATGTCATGGGGTGATGTGTGTTAATAAAATCAACCAATTTCGGAAGGTATCGCTCAGTGTAAATATTGGAATCCAGTGGCCTCACCCCTCACCTGATTAATATTTGACGTTATTTGGGGAATTTTGTATGTCATCTGTATAAAATCCGTCATTAACTTTAATTTCCAAATTAGACAACGTAAAGTATTTTTCATCATCAATGATCACTTGATCACAACTTTGTTTGCTGTGAAGTGGTCTCCTTAATGCTCGGCAACATATTGGGATTCTGCGCAACTGTTCTTCAGGGCATTAGTCAAAGCTTTAGGCCGCACAGAGGCGAAAATCGGGGAAAAGCCGGCCCTAAATAGTAGTAGTGCTGATATGAATACAAACATGTTTAATCGTAAGAAAAATGTTAAACTAAGATAACACGTTCCTTTAAACATTTTTTAAAGCCCCCTCCCCTTGGGTTCATTTATTGCATTACATAAGCTGTGTAGTACCTATTTTTAAAAAAATAAAACTCTATGAAAAATTTACTATTATTATTAGACTGTTATTATTTTAACAATTTAAGCAGTTAAGAGTTTAAAATTCATAAAAGGCGTATTTCGGCTCGAATTGAAGTTGATTGAGGGATTTTAAAGAGAGAGAAAGAACCATTTTAACAGAATTGTAGGATTGAGATTTAACTCCATTTTTCCAAATTGACTTGTTTTCACTGGAGTCTCAACCGACTTCAATCTGCGCTGAAATAAACGCTTTTGACGAAAATTTTTGAAATAAAATCCAAAATGACAAGACTTTTGATATACCTGAGGTTAAAAAATTGCTTATTATAAATTAAATAAAGTTGTGATTTGTTGTTTTTGTTCTATTTAATTTTATAACTAACTTTTGTGTGTAAAAATAAGAGCAATTTAAAATACATGTTAAGAGTAATATATTTAAGTATGTAAAGTATATAAGACCTCCTTAACAATAACTTTTGTAATAATAAAGCCTAACCTATCTCAGTAATTAAAATCAATCAATATCTTCACTATCACTTTCATCAGCAGAAACTGTTGGTTCATCAAAAAAATGCCAAAACTTTTTGAAGGGTACTGTTTAAGCTTTTTAGCAGATGATTTTTCATATTGGAGATTAAAGGATCAAAATATTCAAAATATTAAAAATATATCCTCCATGTTTTGTTTTTCTTGAAAACTTCCAAATCAGAAATTCTCGAATCTTTTAATATCTTTGTTTCTTGATTCCTGGGCTTCCTCGCCAAGTTTCCAATTGGAACCATAAAATATGATATTATATCAGAACTGTATTAAGATTTTATGGACGAAGTTGGCATAATTGTACCACGGATACAATTCTACAAATTTTCTGGCCGTCTCATGACAGTAGTCCTTAAAACTATCAATTTTTATATGAAAACCACTAGAAATTGTTAATAAAATTACATGGCAATTTTTTTATTTCTCTATTTAATTTTCTATAAAATAATGCTTTATTTTATAAAAATTGATTTATTCTTTTAAGTTAGTAGGAGAAAATTATTTGTTGGTTTGGGACCTACATTTATACGAATTTGACCCAGACCATAAACTTTAAAAATATTTTCTTCAAGATCCAAATTATCGCAGCAAACTTAAGATGGATCTACAAAGGACTTATTAAACAATAATTTAAGCTAATTTAAATGGGAAATCATATTTTACTTTAGCAAAATGAAAAATTGAAATTAAAAAAAAAAATTAATTTAACTTTTCAGAACACCAGTATAAAAACGAAAGAATATTTTAAATAAATATTATTTTTAATATTCTACTTACCACCAGAATAAGCTCCATAGTTACTTTACAAAATTTTCACCCACACTTTGCCGAAAAACTGAATATAAATTACTAATTTTCACAGGCGCTTGAACACAATGAAATAGTCTCCACGAACATCAGCTTTCAACTAAAATATTTCTGCAAGTGACAAGACTAAAAATAAAAAGGGTGATTGTTTATTAACCCAGGTAACTAGATAATGAAATTATACTCAGAATAGGCCTTAATTGCGAAGTTGGTATTTCCGATTTTATGGGGGTTTTCCCCGAATTTCGTTTGTGGGCCTTCCGCATTTTGCAAGAATTATACATGGTATACCTTGTTCGATTCAGCTATAGTTTTTTATAAATGGTCGAAAATGCTACATTTTCCCTTTTAAATATATTAACAATTTTACGTTTTGGCAACCGTCCAACTAAACTGTATACAGATTTTTAGATGTCCAATTTGTACGCCCTAACTTTTTAAAATTTCACAAATATGTTATGTCAGATTGAAATTTAAAAATTATCTAGAATTTGTTTCCAATTGCTACTAAATTTAAAGTTATTTAGGATTGATTATCGAACCATACAGATACGTAGATATAGGTATTTAGGTTTTTTGTTTTTTTTTTATGGATTTTTGTTATCTGTTTCAGGTGATCTGCGAGTTCATAGGGGTCAATAGGGTCGAGCACACTCAGTTTCTGTACCCCGAGACCTGGGCTGAAGCGGTTCCCTGTATAAAAAAAAATGGCAAATCCCTAACAAAGACTTTTTAGAACATAAATCCGAAACAATAATATAGAACCTATCTAAAACTATTATTTACTTTAAAAATTTATTCTATATACTTTATTTAAATAAACTTTTTAAAAAAAAGCTTGTCAATGGTAGGAACAAAAAAAATAGGATTTCAAGGAATATAGCACTAAAACTTGTAGGTTATTAACTTAAAGGAAATAAAATGGGGATTATGGTTTTCGAGTCCCTTAAAATTAAAATTTTGGCCTATGTTTTGAAGAACTTTGTTATAATTTTAAGAATTCTAAATTATCTCGAACTCTATCCATTGTTATCAAAAATATATAGAGAGCTTTTTTGTAGAGAATGAAATTGCATATCGAAGTGGCACTACTAAAGTTTATGTAGAGCAAGAATTCTGAAAATAGCACATAATAATATTGTTTTTTTAGAGAGAATTTTACAATCTGATCAAACATGATTTTCTGAGGCCATAACTGTCTCAGAAAGGCAGGGTTTTATTTACTAAACAAAGAAAATTGCCACATTTACCTGTTAGACTCCAAACCAGGCGCAATTTAAGAAACATTAAAATGAGCAATTGTATTTCCTATTCAATCTAATGGTTCGGTTCTCCCTACAAAGCAAGATGTAGTGAGAAAAACAACAGACAAGAGATCCCCCCGATTTTTTTTTTATTCATTGATCCCAGCAACAATACTTATGTAAAATAAGGGCAAAGTTCCTATCCAAAATTATATCCTCTTAAAGTACTAAGATCTAAAATTAGACCAAATTATGTCCATAATCTTGTTCCACATTTTTTTGACCTGGCCGGAGTGTTTTACTGACTATCTGTATTAAATAAAAAACACTGTCTACAGTGTGGATCAGCCAAATGAAATAAATTCAATATTAAATAAATGGGGGCTTATTCAAAAAAATGCTTGGACATGTCGTTTGGTATTTTTAATTGCGCATTTTTTTTCAACTAAAACTGTTTATACAGGGTGTGTCAAGTGATGGTGGCCAATATCAACTTTCTTAATTTAAATGAAACAACCCAAACAATGTATATTATTCAACTTTTGGTTTTTTCTAAGCATTCTAGACATATTTTATGTACAATGTCATATACCTATCTTCAACTGTTTAGTAAATATTAGGCGGTGTCAGGTATATTGCATCTTGCCACTTTCGTGAGGGTTACTTTTTGTGCATTTACCTACTGGAGGCAGCCTTGCCGCTCGACTGTGCGGACAAGCGTGCGAGAGAGTAAGACGAATAGCTGTATAACATTTCTCTTGCTCCGTGTGCTGATTAATTGGCGGAAGGAGTGTATACACCGCCGACAAATTAGGAGAGAAAGAGGAAGAGAGGTTATACACCCATTCTTGCTTCTCTCTCGCACGCTTGTTCCCAAGGCTGCCTTTAGTAGGTATATGCACAAAAAGTAACCCTCAACAAAGTGGCAAGCATGCAAAGACAATACATCTAAAAGCACCTTATATTTCCGAAAAAGTTAAAAAAAGGTAAAGGACATTGTACATGAAATATATCTAGAATGTTTTGAAGAATCCAAAATTTGACTAATGTACAGGGTGTTTCATTTAAATTAAGAAAGTTGATATTGGCCACCGTCACATGACACACCCTGTATAAACAGTTTTAGTTGAAAAAATGCGCAATTAAAATGCCAATCGACATGCCCGAGCATTTTTTCGAATAAGCCCCCATTTATTTAATATTGAATTTATTCCATTTGGCGGATCCACACTGTATAGACGTTAATACAGATAAATCAGTTAAAAACTTGCCAAGTCAAAAAAGAACCAAACAAAATTGTGGACAGAACTATCTCAGTACTTTAAGAAGCCCAGATTTTTAAACAGAAACTTGGCATTTATTTTACATTAGAAGTGTTTTCAATGAGATTTTCCTAACTGAAATTTGGAGCCTTGATATCTCATTAATCGAATTGCGAATGCCAATCTCGTATGTTACCGAATTATACGAAAACAGTAATCGTTACTTTTTAGCATTACTGTACTTCTTGCTAATCGTGGAATTTACAACTGTCTGATGTTACAACACCTATGTAACAGCCGATAGATTGTAGATTTAGATTAGTCGCCGCTATGCATATTTTGACTTAATTGTTGAGTTAGATTGTTAAATAAGACAGTTAAATGATATTATAATTTGGGTCAGTTTTGTTTACACCATGTCAGTCAAATATGAAAGAAATATATTTAATTAGATAGATTCTTCTTTATAACAGATTATTAAAAAAAGTTTCTGAGAATAAAAACCTGGAAAAATACCACACTGAACTCGTAGCACAAAATTTATGTTAAATCAAAAACACGTTTAATTTATTTTTTGCTTATTTAAAAACTACCTGCTAAATATATTTTCTTGAAAAAACAACACTTTTGTCGTATTTACCATTTCAAGTTTATATCTGGCCCTTTAATTCTGACATCAGACCAAAACGTTATAGTATTTAGATTAGATTTTTACTTTTTTGGTTGATGGTTTTGAAATGATCAAAATAAAACAAGAAAAAGAAGCCTTAACGACAAAAAAGATATCAGTAACCTAAGCCAAATATACCACAACTTGATCAGCTAAAATCTCAAAACCTCAAACGCCGTACTGTATAGTAAAACTAAATAAATTCGACCTGTATATTACAATGGTTTTTTTTAATTACTTATTCCTAAAAAAACAAAAAAGATTTCAAAATATTTAAATGAAAAAAAAAACAATATTGCATTGCAGCAGGTTGAGACCACCAAGTGTAGGCTGTGCAACAGAGCCGAAGAAATTGTGCAACATTTGTCAGCAGGATGTTCGGTCATCGCGAATACCAGATATCTTCAGCGTCATAACAACATGGGGAAGGTTGTGCACCAGTTGATCTGTCGTGGCGCGGATCTACTGAAAGCTTTTACTCCTCATCACTAGTACAACCCGGAACCCGTTATGGAGAACGACATCATTAAGGTATACTGGGACTTCACCATCATAACAGACAGACCGATGCAGCACAACAGACCTGATATAGTGGTATAGAACAAGTTCGAAAATAGCGCCATCCTCATAGACTTTGCAGTGCCGCAGGACTACAACCTGACCAAAACCTACACCGAAAAGGTCGCTAAATATGAAGCACTGGCACGCGAAATGAAACACATCTGGGACCTACGGAGTGTACAGGTGATGCCAATGATTATAAGCGTAAACGGCCTCGTACACAAGAAGCTTAAACAGCATGCATCTGAATTAAACCTGCCTGACAACGCTATAGCCTGGATGAAGAAGGCCGTCATACTTGGGACAGTTGGGATAATCCGCAGTGTCGTCTCATCCTTTTAAACTCTGTAATTAATATAATTTATTGGGTATTAAGCTTTCTTATAATCCAATAAAAGAATACGGGGATTTGAAACCTACGTTATAAACTTGCAGCAATTCAATTAGAGTGCCAGATAATTTTGAAGAGTTCTGGTGTACGGAAAGCTTATTAAAGGATAGCAATAAAATTGTTGAAAAATCAAAACATTTTTAATTGTGCCAAACAAATATTAAGTTAGCCTCTTTTAAGCGTAAAATGCAAAAAAAAATGTTAGAAAGCCCCTCCGTTGTTTTTAATGCACTTTTGACATCTTTTTAGAACGGATTTTAAGGCATTTATGATGTTTAATGGTTTTATTTCAGCAAGGGCTTTAAAAATTCATCAAGTTGTTGTCGGGTTAAGATAACTTTTTTATAAATTTGATTTTCCTGAAAAAAAATTTGGTTGGATTTTTGATTTTAGTAATCTACGGGTTATTTCGGAAGTCATGGCGCAGTCAGATATCTGTTAACATTAATTACAAAAATAACCTTTTTTTTTGCTACAATGAGTCAGTACATTAGAATCAATAAATAAAGAACAATTTCTCCAATAAAAACCCAACGAACTTAAAGGTCTTTTAGGTCGTGTACTTTTAAAAATGTTGCCCATCGAAAGATAATTATTTTCGTTGACTAATTTGGCCAAAAGGCAAAACGGATGGCATTCCTGACAATATTTCAATCTATTTCGAGTTTAAAAAGATAACTGTAACTTCTATTCAACGTAAAAGATATGTACTGACACAAAAACTATCGGACGTACGTGAGCTAATTTATAGTTGTAATTTCATCAACTCGCGATCGTTTTTTTCAGCGAGCGTTTCGTTTACAAGTTAACAACTTTTTGGCGGCCCGCTGAAGTTTTTACAGAAATTTATTCCGTTATACGGGAAACAATATTGCCTCATATTGAAAGCTCTCTGCTGCAGGCTACTGACCCCAATTGGAATTTGAACTGATACCTATGCAATTACATTAGATGGACCATTGCATGCGCGGACTCTTACTTCAAATTTATTTATCAGGACCGCAACCAGTTGCATTTTTTTCTAACAGCCAATATTATTCTGATCACATCGTCGATATAGGATAACAGTAAGACAAACAAAAAGGGTCAGTTTTAAGAAAATGGGCATGGAAACTATAAGATTGAAATTTACTGCATTCTTTAAGTATTTAAATCATCAGGTAGCTAAAAATAATAGCCGGATTGCGGACCAAAATAAGGGTTAGCCTGTCAAAACTCCAGGTTAAATTTCTGGTTCGACCCAATGGATGGAATAATTGCGGACCGCAATAAATACATTATTAATAAAATTGAGGCAAATTCAAGGTCAGTTCGCGATTTAAAATTTGTCAAATGATATAATAGGGTTATAATAAAAAAAAAATATTTTAACTTAAAGGGCTTTTATTTTTTCCAATTATATAAATTATAAAAATTTTGTTAATAACTTTAACGTAAGATAGTTTGACAAATTCAAAAGCTCTCAGTTATGGTCGATCATGGTTGTTTTGGTTAGTTAAAGCGGTTTTTATTTTTCCCAATTATATTTCAGACGTGATAAATACCTTATTGAAAATTATTAAAATTTTGTTAATAACTTCTAATCACTAAAAGATAGAACAGTAAACTTTTCCATTCGGGCCGCAAACGTGTCATAGTTTTATTAATAATTTTATTTCAAGAATTTTTGGTCCGCAATTCTCCATACATAAACTTGGAAAAAGTTTATACCTGCTATTTGGTCCACAATCCGCCTAGCCCAAGTTTTAGTATTTCTAACCGTAAAGGAACTTAAAATTTTATCAAGATGTTATATTTTTATTAAAATAAAACGTTTTTTACTTAAAAAAATCTCTTGGATATGTAGAATATACGTCTGGATATCTAGTTGAATTGTTTCGGTTACTTAAGGACATTTTTGACAAGATCAAAAAAGAAAAACTGGTAGGGCCGGTAGCGTAGGTAGGTAGCAAAGACTATTCTGGTTACATTAACCAAAATGCTTGGGTGGTGCATGGCAGCATGCGTTCTGTGACCTTTAAATGTACAAAATATGTTCAGGCTGTAATCTAGAATCTAAAATATTCCTTGTAATTTATCTCTCGATTTGTCCGTCGTTCTTGTTTCTTCTCATGATTTCAGTTTTATTGACTTTATTTCTTGCTTTGATGATATCTTGTTGATTTTTAAGATTAGGATTTACAATAACTTTTTGTAAGCTAGGATATTTGGAAGTCTAATATTACAAAGGAATTTACAAAATCACGGTTTATAATTTCAACATTTTTAGAGATCTTTTTGAGATGTTGAAATGGGTCTTAATAAATAGTTAAACTCTTTTGGTGATTCACAGACTTTTATTAGAAATAGTGAAAAGAAACGCATATAAGATCCCAACAGAAAGTAATAAAAAAATACTGCGGACCCTGCTTGTTAAATCAAGAAACAGCAGGAAAACTATGTACCTGATAGAAAGAAAGTTCCTTTTACAATTTTTCTTTCTATTTCTATTTGACACTATAAAGTCTTTTCGACAGTTTTCGCAGTTGCCGATCAGAAAACGAAGCCGTGGACCTAGACAAACCATTTTGGGTCGCTCCTTTTCTATGATTGTAATATTTGTATATGGGTTTCTAACTACCTTTTTACTTGTAAAAGGTTTAAAGTTAAAAGAAATATTAAATATGAGATTCATTTCTGATTAATAGAACAAAATTATAAACAAAAATCACAAAAAAGGTGACACAATTAATAATTACAAAAGGTTCTTGACAACGTATTTTCTAACCACAAATTTTTATTTTGTTTCTTGTCAGGCTTCTACTACCATTTATCTTTTTCAGTTTAGATAGTATTAAACGAAGAGCAGCGATTATTGGTCGAGTTTCGCCGAATCTTTATAGAAAATACATCGTTTACATATTGCCAACTCACGAAAAAAAACTATTGTCTTTCCTTATATTTTTTTCTATCATTTTACATGGTTGCTGTATACATTAAAAATCTTACAATCCATCCCTGTTTCTTTCCATGCTTCTAACATTAGACCTACCGTAATTATGTTATTAGCCTAGCAGAAAAAAGGCCGAATTGTATTTACTAATACAGATATATAGTTGGGTATACTGCTCTGAGCTAGCACTATTATCGATAAAATAAGGTAATAAGATACGGGAGTCTTATCAGCAAGTTAGATCTTCGTACCATTTGTTGACCTAAAATTATCAAGCGGTAACATACATTTTATAAAGTACCTCAGTATGTGGTTAGGTGCTTCTAGAATTAACAAGGGAGGTTCTGTTTCTAATGTAATAATCATTCATTTTACTGTAGTAAAGAATATAAAGTAGATTTTTATGAGCAATTTTACTCTTTTAATCCTATCTACTACGCTACTTAAAAAAATGGAAAAGTTTTGTTTTTCAAAAATTTTTTTGGTAAAAGCTGTTTTGTACGTTCACTAGTTGCTGTTATCATTACTAATATTAATGACAAGAGTAAAAGAAAAAAAAAGTGAAAAAGAACCATTTTAAACAGAAAACCTCATAAATATTCAAGTACAGTAGAAGCTCGATGAGTCAAACCTGGATAACATGAAAACCTCGGCAACTTAAAAAATGTTTGTGTTTTCTTTCCTTCAAAACAGTAAACTTTCGTTACTTAAAGTTCAAAACCTCCATAACTTAAACAAAGAATTTTACCATTGGCCCTTGTTAACTTTAGGTAGAATACTTGGTGATCTCCATAAATTAGATTATTTAGTGACTCATCGTAAAACAAAAGGTTTTTTTTAAACATTATTGCTTTGAAATATAGCCTTTCACTAAAATAGCTCATTATTACACGTATAAAGTTAAAAGATGATAAAAAAATCGTAAAATAAAATACATAAATATTCAAGTACAGTAGCGGTTGGCTAAAAAAAATACAAAAACCACTTTGGTAGTCGCTACTTGAAGATCTCATTGTCAGGTAAAAAACTTTCCTCACAACCAGAATTTGTCGATCCTTTCAAGAAAACACTCCATAAAAAATGTAGAAACTTTAACTGGTGAAAGAGCAGCTATATAAGGCCGATGAAACGGGTTTGTATTGGAAGCTTCTTTCCGGAAAACCCTATCAGGGAAAAAAATCGAAAAACAAAATGTGTCATTCTTAGCATGCACAAATG
>JAHBCN010014226.1:0-23157 GCA_019359885.1 Listronotus oregonensis
CTCTGAAGCGAAGATGGTACCTGAAAAAAAAAATTTTTTTTTGAGTCGTCGAGTCGGCGAAAAAATAATAAAAGTCCTTTTTTGGGCCCAAAACAGGTTAATTAAAAAAAAATAAAGGTGTTGATTTTTTGTATACTTCACAGCAAAAAACCCAGAGCTCAAAATACAGAAAGGCCCCAGCACTGCGAACATAGGACGATCCTGGACGTTTTTGGATGTCCCAAAAAACGCCCCGCATTGCCTATCGTCAAAAAATCTTCCAGCAAAAAATTTTTGAACGCGCGTCGGCCGGCCAACAAACAATTCAATACTTTTTTTCTGAAATAATTCTTTACTATCGAACCTCAGTTTAATTTTACTTTTTAATTATTTGCGCCCAAAAAAATTTTTTTTTTAATAAAATAATAATTTTTAAAATGGATGTTTACGAACTGGAAAAAAAATTTAAATTATTGAATGGTATCATGAAAACCCTGTTGGGGGAATTGGGGTTATTTATTAATTTTTTTTTCAACCAGGCCGACTCCACGATTTCCACTATTCACCGAGTCATTAAAACTTTCTGACATTTGGTTTTTTAAACCCCCGAGAAAACAAAACATGATAGTGCCCCAGAAGAAAACAACGAAAGGAAATGAAGGAAATTATGCTGGTGGCAAGTGTTATTGAAAATCCTACAATTTCCATTGCAGAACAGGTTGATTTAGCAGAAGATTAGGGGGAAAAAGTGCTAAAAAAAGGGAAAAGCCTAAAAAAAAAAATTTTCCAACAAAAGGAAATTTTTGCAATTAACAAATTGGAAAGAATTTCTTTTAAAAAAATTTTTTTTAAAATTAAAAAACCCTTAAAAAAATTTTCAAAAAAAAGCAAATGTCAGAGGCGTTTTTATGACAATCTTGGTTATTGTTTGGCTCAAGAAGGTGGTTTATTTGAGCATCTTCGAAACAAAAGGTTTTTCTTTTTATTTTTGAATGCACATTAATTTATTATTTTAAAAATAACTTCTACGTTCCATTATTTATTTGAGAAAATTATTTTATTTTATTAGAAAAAATGTTTGGTTCTTAAGACCGTAGCAAACGTTGCGGTCTCGTAAGCAACTAATTTTAAATTTATGGCTGTAAGAAACCCGATCGAAGTCGGTTAACGCACTACTCTGCTACTTGCTTGTAAACCTGCATCCTCTTACTGAAAAAAAAAACGTAGTCCCTACACCAAACTGGGCAGAAAATTTTCCCAAATTACACCGCCCCCCCCACCAGTCTCAATAAAAAATGAGCCACGTGAGGAAAGAGACGGAATTAAAATGAAGCTAAAAATTTTTTTGGTTTTTAAAATTGGGCCCTCCCAAAATTTCCCGGAGCCCCTATTTCCAGTCGGTGCGCAAATGTATATGCCCAACGTAAAACCGTTAAGCGGCATTAGTAGGAATAATTTAGGTTAGTTTTTCCGCTGATGGTCTAAAATCCCGGTGTTGCTGGTGCTTTTTGATTTGTGGAACTCTTTTTTTTTACGGTTTTTGTAAATACTTATGAAGCAGTGATTTATTCTAAGTTAAATTAAAAAATTTCTAAAGTAATAACCAACATAGGGAACAAAAAAGCAGTTAAAATCAAAAAACAAACAACCCAATTTAAAAGCGGGCATTGAAGAAGATTAACATGTCACAAATAAAGTGTTTTTTAAATGTTCCCAAAAAAATTTACAACAAATTTTACTTGTATTAGAGTATGTGTTGTTAAAAGGGAAAACCCTTTTTCCAAACTGTGGGAAAATTTCTCGTTTGTCCCCATAAAAATAAATATTTAACTGCTTTTTAAAAATTAAAAAACTTTTTATTTTTGCTCTTATAATGAATAAATTAAAAAATTTAATATAAGTTTGGGAAAAAAATCCTTTATCTCAAACTACCAACTTTTACTATATTCATCGTTTTCCCCTACCTTTCATTTGCTGGTCCTTACACTAAAGGCTATGACCATTAAGTCTGGTAGATAAAATTTAGAAATTATTGTTTAGATAAAGAGCAAAAACTGGCACACCGGACGTTTTAAGTAAAATCTAGGGGAAATTTTTACATATCCCACAAGGAATAAAATAATAAACTGGTATAATCTCATTTAAAATTATATTTGGTCTTATATGGTGTTTCTTTTTAAGTGGTTTTTAAAGTTTTATTTTTAAAAAGAACAAGATATTATTTACTAAATTTATTGCCATGTCTGACATAACCAAAAAAAAACCAAAAACCCCCAGGACAACAAAATATATTTAGTGCTCTTTATTCGGACTATCAAACGGATAGCATCAGTCCCAAGCAAAAATTGATTGTAGTATAGTGCTATAAAGCTATTTTAACGTACCTTTTTGTGTAGGTGTATAATACTAAAAAAACTGGTCCTTGTCACTGTTCCATCACACAACAAAATTTCGGCTTGATTTTAGCCTATTAGGTTTGATTTTATCATACATATTTTATTTAACTTTAATATATGGTATATGACTTTTCAGGCCAATTTGTACTATAAAATAATTTTTCAAATATGGGTTGGAAATTATGACTAAACTGCTTTATCTGGGATAAAAAGTAAATTGACCCTCATTTACTGCGCGTGTAATTACACCTTGCTAATTAATTGCAGTGTTGACTGGTGATAGGGAAGTACATCTTTTATTTCCCTAAGACCTTTTTGTTTTGTCTATTTTGGAAATAAATTTTATAAGTTGTTAAAGTAAAAAAAACAAATTGGGCAAAATATTGGAAGTTTAAACTTTGCATTTTACTGCAAAAATTCATTTCTTAATAAACCTTTTTTCTAATTTCACAAGAGTCGTTTTTGTACTCTTAAATTTTTAAATATCTATTTGCGGTAAGTGGTTTTAAAACTGTGGGTCTTTGATACCAAAAACTTTTTTAAAAATAGATCAGTAAAATCTGGTGGATTTTTTGGAAAACCCTTTTTTTTAAATTTTTAAACAAAAAAAGTCAATAGGGGTTAAATCGGGAGACCCTAGCAGCTCTCGTCTTATTTGAAAAATATATTACTTTTAGTTTCAATGAGTTACTTTTTTAAAAACTTTGGAAAAATTTGTTTTAAAATAGTGTAAATAATTCAGTACATCCAAAAGTCAGCCTTTATACAAATAGGGCTTGATTTAGTAATCGTTTATGTTTACAACAAGACAAAATGGTAAGGATACCATTTTTATGGTATCATGTTTAAAAAATTTCTAAACGTTTTTTCTTGCTTTTCTTAATTTGCATTTGTTATAGTTGTTCTCGAACAGCTTCGTTGAAGTCAAGGCACCACTTTGCAGATTTTTGCAGAGACTGGTAATAAGACATTCTATCAGGAGTGTATCTAATGGAAAACTCTGTACCCAAAATCTTAACGTCTAAGCTATTTGGTCAACATTTTTTCCAAACTAGTAATATATCCAACTCTTTTTTGTTTGCAATAAAGACCATTTTTAGAATATATCAGAGATAATTTTATAATTTTCCATGTTAGTCAAAATAATTGTCATTCAGAATATTGTTGATAAAAAGTGTAACTAGTATTTATCTGGTCCGTAAGATCTAAAAAAATCAAACTAGTAACGGTTTTTAGAAGTCAAATGACAATTAAGCAAAATTAATTTTTTAGCAGCATTTTCTTCGACTAATCCATGATAAAATGAATAGTCCACGAATGCTTACAGCCTTACTATTAACGTACCGTGGGTATATTAATATGAATTATGGTAAAGTTTAAAATTACCAAGGAATAATTATAATCTTTCAGTATGGTATTTTAAAGATGACATTTCTTTCTTACCGGCCTCCAGGTATAGCAGACAGAAAAGTTTTTAAAAAGCAGAAGCTTAATTTGTGTTCTTCACGAATGACGAAGCAACCGTCCATAGAGATAATTGATTCCCGGATTCGACAAGGTTGTTTTTTAGAAAAACGGTTCTTCGTTTCTTTACAGTAATAAAATTTAAAGGATGTTACAGCTTATTGGGGTTAAGCGCGTTAATATTATTGTCAACAAATGGTGGTTCTTCTAATAATAATTATAACCCGAAATTATGGGAAAAGAAAAATTTTTCGGTGTTCTGCGGTGCGAAGTTTTGTGTTGTTCTTTTAAAAATAAACAACACTTTTGTTTCCCGATCTTAAAACGTGTTTTAAAGCCGATATTTTTAAAAACATACTCATCCAAACTATAATCGATACTTGTTAAGTGTATTAAACCAGTATGAGGGTCTTTTAAGTACTTGACATTTATTAAAACGTGAGTATCCTGCTCAGTGTGTAGTTTTTAATTGTTTTTTAATTTCCCAATTTATTTTCCTATTTTAACTGTTTTTTTGTGTGATTGTTTTATCCATCAAGTGTGTTTAAAAAAACCTAAAATTTAAGAACCTTTAAAATTTATAACAAAAACTTTAAAATATCCAATTTCCAAACTAATTTTCTAGGGAAATTAGTAAAATGATCCTTTAAAAAGTAAAAAAAGTTATGTTTGTGTTTAAAATATCAGTCTACAGCACTTGTAAGTCAAAATTTGAGATCCTCAAAAGAAAATGATTTTTGAAGAATTTTATCAAAACTTTTTTAACACAGTCCGCTTAGAGTCACCAATTTAATAATAAAGTCAGAATTCACTTATCTTGCTTAGTTTTAAAATGGAATATCCTAAAACACTATTTAAAATTTTGGGATCTACTCAAAAACGATTTTTTTATAATTTTCTTGATCCCTTCAAAATCTGTCACAATCTGCTTATAGTCGTTTCGTATATACATTAAATTTTAAAAAAAAGTATCTTTACATGACATAAAAAAAATTTGTCAACACTTTTTAAAAAGGGTAGGTGTCCATGTATCCATTAGAAATAAGAACTGTTAAACATGAAAAGTGTTACAACTACTATTTGTCAAATATGTCTATCAACAATGATACTTTTAAAAAATGGTATATGTTAAAGAGGACCGAAAAGTTGGTTAAGACCTACTACAAATGACATCTATTTAAAATAACAAGCGTCAAAGATGACATCTATCAAAGATGTTTTTTTTTAAAACCGATCAAAAGAAATAAAAGTATCTAAAATGTCGCTATTTCCCTGTACGAAGAACACTCTAAAATGTTTAAATAGTGGGGATTAAAAACAGTACATATTTAATACTTATTGATTTATGAATGGGTAACAGACGGCAACGCCATCTGCGACAAAGGAAACATACTCTCTCAACTCGGGTTTCCCCACTGACCCGAGCTGAAATAATGTTACAAACATTTGATGTATCCCCCAATACTTGTACGGACTATTAACAATGGTGATGTTAATATCCTTACTAACTTTGTGACGATTTCATCTAACGACATCTTGTGACCGGTTTGATCTATATCAGTCTCATCAACAAGCTAGTTAAAGGTAAAAATCTCTAAAAAATCCTAATACCTTATTCAGTCCGCATTGAAACACATGAATGGGTAACAGACGGCAACCCATCTACGAAAAGGCAAAACTTACTCTCTCAACTTACGTTACTTTGACATGGTCAAAAGGGATTTAGAAAATCTCTGCAAAAGTCAGTTAGATCACACTATTTTAATAGTCCGTAAAAGTATTGGATACTTTTCCCAATGTTTGTAACATTATTTCAGCTCCAATCGTGCCCCGTAGAGAATTTTCGCCCTTTGGTCAGTAGATAGGGGGTTCTCTCTAAATAAATGTGTTAAATAACACTAATGGTTGAAGTGATTTTACCTTTGACTATGCCCTGATGAATCTGATGATCAAACAAATTGATGAACCTCTACAAGTTATAGGAAATAACCATATTGTTAATAATCGTAAAATTTGAACCCCATTTCAAATGTTTGTAACTTTCGGCTCGCAAGTCGGTGACACCGTAAAGAGGAAAGATGCTCCTTTGGTCAGAAATTTCGCGTCTCTACCATTCATGTGTTTCAATGCGTACTGAATAAGGTATTACGATTTTTAGTGATTTTTACCTTTGACTAGCTTGTCTGATGGACCCAAATATGGATCGAAACCGGTCAAGATGTCGTTAGGTGAAATTAATAAAGTTAAGAAATTAACTACCCTATTGTTAATGGGTCCGTACAGTTTTTGGGCATACTTTCCAATGTTTGTAACATTTTTTCAGCTCGGCAAGTTAGTGACACCGTAAGTTGGGGAATATGCTTCGCCCTTTGGTCAGTAGAAAAGCGTTGCGTCTTTTTATTCATGTTTTTCAATGCGTACTGAATAAGGTATTACGATTTTAGTGATTTTACCTTTGACTAGCTTGTCGATAAAGTCGTATAGATCGAAACCGGTCCAAGATGTCGTTAGTTGAAAATCTCTAAAATTAGGAAATTAATACAATTGTTAATAGTCCTTAAAAATTATTGGGCATACATTTAAATGTTTGTAACATTATTTCAGCTCGACAAGTCGTGACACCGTAAGTTAAGGAAAATACTGCTTTTTGGTCAGTAGATGGCTTGCCGTCTTTATTCATATGTTTCAATGCGTATGAAAAAGGTATTAAAAAGTTTTAGAGATTACCTTTGACTAGCTTGTCTGATGAGGTCGGGATATGGATCAAACCGCCCACAGATGTCGTTGGTGAAATCTCTAAAAAATTAGTTAAATTAACACACTATTGTTAATAGTCCGTACAAATGGGCTACATTTCAAATGTTTGTAGCATTATTTCAGCTCGGCAGTCGGTGACACCGTAATTTGGGGAAAGAGTATGCGCCTTGTATTTAGATGGCTTTTTCTGTTACAATTAAATGTTTCATTGTACTGAATAAGGTTTAGGTTTTAAAAAGAGTTTTTACCTTTGAAAAAACGTCTGATGGGATCGTATAGATCGAAACCGTCAAAAGATGTCGTTAGGTGAAATTTTCTACAAGGGGATAAATTAACTACACTATTACTTATTGTTTTTCCTACAATAAATTTAAATAAGCCTTACCTACACCTTTTTTGAAATAGCTTTTATTTGGTTAAAAAAAAAATTTACAAAACTTCAAAACAATATCTTGGTAAAATAAAAAAATAAATTCTGAGCATAATCGGACTAGGTTTTCAATGATATAGCAAAATTGTTTAAAAAATTTTAAAATATCAAAGCCTAATAATGCTTATCCCCAAATTAGTTGCTGTATGAAAAAACCAGGAAATCTTTTTTATTATGACATTTACAGAGGTTGAGTCATTTTGACAGACAACAGCAGTTACTACTTTTAAAACAATGGCCCCCCTAAAAATTATTTTTTTTTTGCTCAAAATCATTTATTTAAGTCTTTACTCCTCACCCCAGTGTGTAAATAAAAATTTAAAAACGAAAATAATTTCCCCACACTGTCGCAACTACTATAAATAACGGAAAATATGTTTTGTAAAGATTTTTAAAGTTAGTAATTTATTCCCATATCATTTTCAACTTTTTTTCCCAAACCCACCTTTTTACTAGAAAAACAATTCGAGGCAATCCTGTATTGAGGAAGAATTATGTTCAGTTAGACGTTTACGAATTCTACATTTAAAAATAATCCGACCTTCAATACTGTCTTAGGCTGCTTGCAAATGTGCAGGGTTTTTCCCCTATAATTGCGCACCCCTTTAATTTTATTTTTATGATAAAAAAAAATAGTTTATATGAAAGTTGCAGGATTTTCATGAAGATTTTTATGGTGTAAGATGGAAAAACAAATGATGATCGGAAAATTAACATCACTATGAACTTCGTTATTTTATGGAACCTTTATATGGATTGAAATTCAAATTGTTTAATCTTCTCTTTTCAATTTAAACCCTTTGTTCGATAAGATTCAAGTTATTGAATTAAATCTTCTTATAAATAGTTAGCCATGGATACAACCAAAAATTGACTTCTGTCAAATATTTATATTTTTTTTGGGTTTTTTCCCAAGACAGACCATGGCTAACGCGACTTAACTTTGCCCAACTTTGGGTTGTATCCATGGCTAACTAGGGCCCAAAGAACAGTTTTTAAAATTTTTCATAACTTCAACTTTTACCCCAAAAAATAATTATATATATATATATATATATTATATATATATATATATATATATATATATATTATATATATTGAAAAAGGATGATTAGCAGATTTAAATCAATATAGGAGTGTTAAAAATAACGGGAAATGTTAATTTTCATCATCTTTCAAACACAAAATGAAAATCTTTATAAAAACCCCTGCATTTCATATAAACATTTTTCTATCTATAAATAAAGATTTAAAAAGATGATTACGGAAAACTGTCCACAGTGACGGCCATTAAATCTTGGGCAAAAAATGTAAATTTTGACTTTTTTGGGATTGTAAATTGCTCTTTTTTACCTTGTTTACTTTTAATTACTAGAAATAACCCAAAGGTAAAAAAAATATTTATATTTTAAAAACTAATAAATTAACAATTTTTAAACCCTTTAATAAATTTAAACAAATTTAAAAAATATCCTTCAAACAAATTTAAAAATTTTTATTGCGACCGCGCGACCTTTCTAAGACAGGCTTAGCCTTCAGGCTTTTTACTTGACCAAGTCGGCCGGGATTTCCCTCGAACTCGGTACGTCTCTATTTTTATCTTAAGTTCGCTTACATTTTGCGCTAGGTTTTTCCCTTTTATTCTTTAACTAAAAAAGCCCAAAACTTTTATCTTTTAAATCCTACTACTACATACTTCGGGCCACGGTAAAACCGATACTGCTTTTTTCATCATTAAATGACTTGCCGGGCCGCGGCCGTGGGGAACAGGACACTTATCTTGCTGAAAGATATTTGCCCAAATCAATCAGGATATATATATATATATATATATATATATATATATATATATATATTATATATATATATATATATATATATATATATATATTTATATATATACCTCCAGGGAACCTTCCTTCGATAAAATAACATACCCCCAGTCACTGTGCATCATTACCACAAACATTTACTAAATCGCTATTACTTCTTAATATTTTGCGTATATTTTTCATCAAATCGTGTTCTTGATGCCTTTGTATGCTTTAATTGTCCCATTAGCATGACTGAAACAGTTTTTTATCGGTGAATATTATATTTGCCCAAAAAATCGAAGGCATTTAAAAAAAATTTTTAGACCCTGACAACGGACACCTGTTTATTTATTAGGTTTTTCAACAGGTATTTATACTCAGTAGAAGGTGGTGGAAAAAATTGCCCAAGATTTAATGGCCGTTACTGTACCAACAATCTAGAGTTTAAACTAAGGTGTCAACTACATGTCATAGAATAAATTTATGTATCCCTTTCTGGTTAATAAAGCACCAGTTATACCATGAGGGTACAACCTTTCTCTCTCGCTTCGGAAAAATTCCCGCCTACCAATATTAGCATGCGGAGCAAGAAAATGAGGTTAAACCCTTATTTTCTTTATCTCGCACCCTTGTTTGCAATGCCAAGCGGCAAGGCTGCTCCTGCTAGGTATATTCTCGAAAGTTCAATCCAAAGTTTTGTCATTGTGTGTACATAAGCAATTTCATTTAATATCATCGGTAATGTCTTGTTTTTAGTATTAATAAATTATTAATTACATTCAGTTAATTTTTACCTTTTATTGATGTTTTACACATAGGTAATAAAGTGATAAAAAGCAAATGACAAATGACAAATCTTCTTTAAAGAAGTTTTAAACAAAAATAAAATACATGTATAAGAATAAAATAAAATTGAAATATAAGGTTAAAAAATTTACTTTTATCTAATTAAAAAAAAAACATTTTTTTATCGTCTGTGAAGTGAGATATTAACAATTATATTATGCATAACTTTGCCCATATCGCTCATGTATGAAAGCCACGCATTTATTTCGGAATATCTCAAAAACGATTCCTACGATATTTTTTAAAAACTAATGCAATATAAATCAAAGTATTAGAAAAAATTTTAAAAACCCTGAATTTTTTGACCGTTTTGTCAAAAAGATATTGGTTTTTAGGAGTTTACTAGGTCCGTTTGTTATTAAGAGATAATGAACACTATTTTATTCTTTCTTTACGTAATCGCCCTTATGAAAGGTATATTTTGGGACCAGGTGGGTCCAAAAAGTGTTAAATAGTGTAAAATATAACTGAATAAGAAACAGATCTTGTGTGTTGTGTGTACCGGGTGTTCCACTAAGAGAGGTAGTCGGCTATATCTCAGAAACTACTAATATTATAACTTTCGGAAAAATTTTTTTTGATAAAAGCGACCAAGAGAAATTGCTGGAAATTATTTTCAAGTCTGTGGGATGGCCGCTAGGGGGCGTAAGGGTAACGTCAAAACATAAAAATATACATTTCTCAAAAAAAAATAAAATAAAGTGTGTCAATAAGTGGTACTATTTTAATCTTTAAAGTTTTCTAAACAAAGAAGCTTTAGGTGTAATTTTTGTCAGTTCTAAAATAAAGTGGTGGGGGAAGGTTAAAGTTTAATTTATAAAAGTGCTAATAACTCCGGTTTGCTTTAACCGTTTAGTGAACTTGGTTCGTTTAGAAGAGCATTTTAAACATTATTTTATAAGGTGTATAAACCATTGCCACACTTATCTCACAAACTGCCAGCTAGGGCGTCAAAGGGAAAAACTAACTTATTTTACGAAATTTTTGAAAATTTAAATACAATAATATACTTTTTATATATTTTATAGAGAGAAAAAATCCCAACAAAACGGCGAAAACGCAAATTATATCTCTTTTTAACCGAATATATTAGCAAAATATAAATACGACATAGAGACGTAATGCATTTAACGACACAATGTTTTCTACTAGACTAGACTACTTCTTTAGGTAAAAATTAAATTTATAAATTTTTACAAAATTTAATGACATACTGCATGATTTTTACGTATTTGAACCCATTTAACGATATTAAACAACATTAGATAATTACCAACCTATAAATGTAATAACCATCGAGCGTGGTCCTTATCAAGTTAGCTTTAAAACAAAGGATGCTGAAATATTAAAAATCAACAATTTTATTTCAAAATATAAAAGAATATAGAAAGAAATTTTTGATATTTCAGCATCCTTTTGTTTTCAAGCTAACTTGATAAAGACCACGCTCGATGGATTATACAGTTATTGGTAATATCTAATGTTTTGTATTGTGTTCTTTAAAAATGCCTTTGTTGGTTCAGGATTAAACTCTACATAAGCTAAAACGTTGATGACATTTTCCTCAGTTCTACGGCGTCTGCAGTATAAGGGGCGAAGAACACTTCCCATGGTACGAAAGCGATTTGCTAAACAAGTGAACATTCTGCTGCGGGCTGCCGATGCCGTACCGGCGTCTCTGAGGATATCTTAATGCATACAGCCTTGCAGCTATTGTCGCATTTTGTAGACACTTAAAATAAATAGCAATAATATCAATTGCTTCTTTAAGCAACAAAGGCATTTTTAAAGAACACAATAGCACAACACTAAATATATTTTGAAATAAAAATTGTTGGATTTTTGACATTTTAGCATCCTTTTGTTTTAAAGCTAACTTGATAAGGGACCACGCTCTATGGATTATTACAGTTATAGGTTGATAATTATCTAATGTTGTCTAATATCGTTAAATGGGTTAAAATAAGTAAAATTTATTTAGTATGTCATTAGATTTGTAAAAATTTCTAAATTTAATTTTTACCCAAAAAATCGGCCCAGTAGAAAACATTGTGTCGTTAAATGCGTTACGTCTCTATGTCGTATTTATATTTTTGCTAATATATTCGGTTTGAAAAGAGATATTAAATTGCGGTGTTTGCCGTTTTGTTGGGATTTTTTTTCTCTATATAAATATGTAAAAAGGTATATATCATTGTATTTAAATTTTTCAAAAAATTTCGTAAAATAAGTTAGTTTTTACCTTGACGCCCTCTAGCGGCGTTTGTGAGATGAGTGTAGCAATAGTTTATAGCCCTGAAAATAATGCTTAAAATGCTCTTCTAAACGAGACCAAGTTCACTAAATTCGGTTAAAGCAAACCGGAGTTATTAGCACTTTTATAAATTAAACTTTAACCTTCCCCCACCACTTTATTTTAAAACTGACAAAAATTACACCTAAAGCTTCTTGGTTTAGAAAACATTAAAGATTAAAATAGTACCACTTATTGACACACTTTATTTGATATTTTTTTGAGAAATGTATATTTTTATGTTTTAACGTTACTCTTACGCCCCCTAGCGGCCATCCCACAGACTTAAAAATAACTTCCAGCAATTTCTCTTGGTCGCCTTTATCTAAAAAATGTTTTTCAGAAAGTTATACTATTAGTAGTTTCTGAGATATAGCCGACTACCTTTCTTAGTGGAACACCCGGTACAGTCGCCTACAAAAATAATATTTTCACACACCTTTAACTTTAACGACCTGGTACTAATTCCGACCCGTTCAACAATCAATTTTTATTAGAGAGGGATGGGCGACGTCGGCATGGATGGCATGAAAGAGACGAAGATAAAAGATGTCCATCCGAGATTGGGGATTTTAATTGTGGATGGGCCGGACTTTACTTACTATAAAGCGGTTATTTTGTGTTTTTGTGTAACCCTCGTATACAATTCATTTGCATAATTTATTGTCGTAAAACTATTCAATCACTCTGAGAATTTTTCACAAATTACTTTAATATACTCTCTTGTATGCTCGGAATTAGGAACACCTCTTTTCTTATAATGGCTCACTGCTTATGAATGAGAAAATTTATCGTAGAAAATAAATTTGAAGCGAAGACTTAAAACCTAATGCTTTGTACCTCATTATTTTTAAACGACGCTATTCATATATTTATAGAAAATGGAAGGCGGGAAAGTAAGCTTTTGTCACAATAAAGAAGTGTCGCCATTAAGCGTTTGAGCTTCGATCTTTTAGTTGATCGGGAAGCTTTTTACAAGGCTTTTTGCATGTAAAGGAGATAAAGCGTCAATTTGAATAAGTAAACTGTTTTTGTTTTATCTTCATTTTACATTGTATTTACCTACTTTTCTGCAATTTATTTCTAAGATAATATGCAAATACTTTATTATAATAAAGATGAGTAGTGTAGAGACACACACGATACTTTTTTAGCAATAATCATTTTTAAGATTTTGCAAAAATATCTTTTTCTACGACCATGCATATTTGTTTTCTTTCGTGCACGTATTTTAGTTCGCACTAGTCAATTTAGATACTTATATTTAATCTACCTTTTTTTATGAAGTTCTTCTTTAAAAAATATTTTAATATTTCAAATTTCAAAGTCAATCAGACCAGGTTTTGTTCTGTATTATTTTCATGGCACCAAAACTAATGTTGTAAGCCGTCAAAGTTTGTAAAAATATTTCTAAGATTTATGTAACACGAACGGCGCAGCGGAGTTCAGTAGTGTTAGAACAATATTATGGTACAATATTTTTCTAAGCGAGTGAAAAACCAAATAGATTTTAAAGATTGATTAAAAATATTTATTAACGAAGAATTTACTACTATTATTATTATTAACATATATAGTAAAAGTGCAATTGGTCCGTTTTGCAAATTGCTACGGAGTTGCTTTTCTGTAGAAAACGTTGACGGCGGCGGCGTTGGGTTCTTGATGAGCCAATCTTTTGCAACTATGGAAGTAGTTTCTTGAACCGAGAGGTTTAGTACATTGGAAGATGGCATTGACGGTTGTTTCTGGATAGTGGAAGGTGTTTCGATAAAATTGAGTATTTTGTTTAAAATATCCTTTCTAAAATTTGTTGAATTCTTGAGGTATCCTTCAGCGACTAATGTAGACTTCCAGCCTCCAAGACGTTAAATGTTGGATATTTGTTCTCCGGAGTTTGCGAGAAATGTTGCAGAGGACCGGCGAAAGCTATGTCCAGTATACAATTCCGGGTTAGGAAGTTTGGTATTTTTCCGAAGGTATTAATGCCGATACATTGTACTGTACACACTCCGTGTTTATAGTTCATAAAAAATCACCTATGTGATGTTGTCTGTCTGCCTTTCTTAAACTGGCATACTTTTTATATAGATTCAAATTTTTTTAATTTTCGGCATTTCCAGAAATGACAAAGCTTCTAGAGCTGTGATTTTTTGAGACTGGGATGTGTATCAATACTAAATTTCCTTGGTCTTCAATATAGTTCAGACATGTTTTTGTTAACTCCTCTCTACGACAGGCGCCCGCTAAGCCAAAAATCGTAGCTACTTTTATATGTAAACAAAGATAATACTACTACGAATAGATGGTTCATTTAAATGGGGCGTTTTGAATCAGTTCGGAGATATCAATGCTTCCGAAATGCGAATAAAATTAAGTCGGTAACCTCTGCGCCAGCGAAACAAACCGTGCGACATTGACAATGTCTGTCGCTTGTACCTTATTCGGAACACGAAGTAGCGAAAGCGGGCGGCTAAACGGATTGTGTATTTTATAGTCGCGTTTCATCACGCCAATAGTAAAGGCCTGCCGGCAACACTGAACTTTCGTTCAAGGATAGCGCGAAAATCTCTCGATGGACATCGGCTCGCGTTAGCCAAAGTCCATTAGGGGTATCAAAAATATAGCATTGAATGGTTTATCTTATCCGTAGTAGTATTATCTTTGATGTAAATAAGTATCATCTGGCGCTTTATCCATAAATTTCGATATTTCTTCTTTTAAAAAGACTTTAGCCTTTTTGTGTCTAAAACCAAAGCTTACTTTGAAAAACTTGCTAAAATCTGTGTTCTTTTGTAACTTAATGATACATTTTAGCATAGAGTATCTAGACAATAATGTATTGGGTTTACATGTTTTTGACAAATAAAAGAAATAGGACAGGAAAATCTCTTCTTCAAAAGACTTCACACCCTTACTTTGACACTAGCTCTCAAACATAACAAATTCTTTTTCATACCTGTGACGAGATTTCATGGGCAGGAGATCTATGCTATTTCTGGTGCTTCGATAATCGATGCTGGTTAATTGTCGTCAGAATCCATTGAAAATGTTTCTCCAATATTGTTGAAAAATGCGTGACAGAAAATTAATTTTTAAGAGATGCATAAACAATTACTTGATTGCTATGAATTCTTTAATAATTTATATGAAGGAATATTTACTTACATTTGGTAAATTAGGATTATTTTATTTTATTTAATAAATGTTATAAAGACTGCAACATCACACAAAAAAAACATTTAAATTATGCATTATTTTGTAATTAGATACTAATTTATGTTCCTAAAAATAAAAGATTTTACTTTTTCCCACTAGTGTGTAAAAGTGCTATTTTCCGCACGCAGATTAGTGAGGAAAAGTATAGTTGTCCGCACGCTGCTGGTAGAAAAAAAAACTAGTGACAGTTCTCATCTTGTTATGATAATTTAGGATGCCGATATCATGACATTTTACACTATCGATTGTGACTTTTGTATATACAGAGTGTGTCATAAAGAAACTTAAAATTTATTTCTCCAAAATTTGGATATGTGGTATCATTTTCATTTAAAAATAATCTTCGGCATGTATTTAAGATATATTATTAATTTGAATAACTTATGGTTTATTTTTTAGGTAAAATTTGTTATTTTAAATTTTGATATTTAATATCTCGCAAATGACATGAAAAAAAAATTGAAATTGGACAGTATAACTTGATATACACTTTAAAAATACTTGGGTTCCAAATTTAAAAAAAAAAGCGATAGAGAGCGATTTAAAACACTAATCGACATGTCCGAGAATTTTTTCAAAAAATTACTTGTTTTTGATTTATTAAATTTATTTCAAATAAGAGACTCGCACTGTAAGCCCATTACAATTGAAATAAAAGCAGTAATACTGATACATTAAAAAAAATTAAAACTAAATGTTTATCTTTAACTTAAAGATTACCGACTTTTACCGTTGCGATAAAAGCTATTTACCTCACATTCTTTTGCCTCTTGGACCGCAGTAGCCGGGACTGAATAATTAAGAAGAATCTTCACAACATATCATTGTGGTGGAATCTAGTGACATGATTCTCTTAATTACTTTAATTTATTTACCGAGATCGCCATCTTTGATAAGTTGCCAGCATATTTACGATTGTGGGTCCTTTTAACTGCATAGCACAAGGATAAATTACTTTTATGAACATGGAATAGGATTGTCCGTAATATTTAAATCCTTTTGTAAGTTGACTTCGAGATATTAGTTTGTCTCTCTCTGAATTATTTTTTATGTAAATTAGGAAGTAGAGCTTAACTAACTTTAAGATTAAACTAAAGTACTGAAATCAAAAAACTGTCCTTAAAATTGTGTGGTGTTGGTTAAAATTGTGGCAGGAATTAATTTGATGTTTAAATGCTTAAATATTGCTTAAATAAGGCCTAGATAAAAATATTTGGATGGTAGAAAGATTTCAAGAAATTTTATATTATCTCAGTAAAAAGATACTTTAGTGCAATACATGTACCATTAAGATTTTGATGTATAAGTATAAGAAGAGCTTAAGGCCTTATTGAATGAGATTTTCCTCAAAAATCTTGTTATTTAAAAATGGATTACAGTAAGTAAATCCGGTTTATTTTTTAAAAGTTTTATTATCCTGGTGCAGTTCACAAAGATTTAGAATGTAAGTAGTTATAAAGTAATTTGGGGTATCGTAACAAAGACTGAGTATAATCCCGTCCAAAAGCTGATCATCTGTTTGAGGGGGGTTGAGAGGACATGTTAATTATAGTCTTTTTGTTGACAGTCTGACTTGTTGGTCGTTTACTGCAAAGCCTGTTCAATTTGTTCTGGTGTTTTTGTCGTAAATCGTCTTTGGCCTTCTTGCATGTTCTTGGTACTTTTTAAAAAAATGGGGTTATAGTACTCTTCCTGTACGTATTCCTTAAGTTCTTCATATCGTTAGGTAACTTTTAGGAGGAGCTGTGATTTCTTCCATCGGTGGTAGTTAATCTGAGATCGGAGCAGAGATTTACTGGCTTCTTCAAGAATACGTTTAGCTCTTTCTCCTGGTTTTGGTGACTTCAGGCGGAAACCAAATGGAATAATGTTTTTACATCTGGCTTCTCGTAGGAATTCAATTGGGCATCTTCGTAATCCAAAAAGGCCCAACCTCTTTACTTTGTTGATACCGGGTTTTAACGTTTTTTAAAAGTGTTTGACAACACTTTTAAAGAAACCTTACAAAGACTAAGTACTTTAAAAGTACAGATGTAGGCAGCAGTTAAGATCTTAAGAGAAAAAGTAGCGGAGACAGTAGAAAGCTTAGGACCAGAAAGACGAATGTGTTGCCTTGTTAGGATATAAAACAGAATTGTAGTGGTTACTGTTTTAGTGCAGAGGATAGGAGCAGTTAAGATTTAAAAAGAAAAAAGAGGGAGACACGAATGTGTTGCCTTGTTAGGATATAAAACAGAATTGTAGTGGTTACTGTTTTAGTGCAGAGGCATAGGCAGCAGTTAAGATCTTAAGAAAAAAGAGGGGACAGTAGAAAGCAACCAGAAAGAAATGTGGGGGGTTTTTTGGGTTGGTTATTTTTTAAAAAAATTTAGGTCTTAAAAAAAGGGGAACATAAAAATTTAAAAAAGAGGGTTTTTTTTTGGGGAAAAAAAAGAATTGTGTGGTTACGTTTTAGTTGTTCTTTTTATCCTAAAAATTTCCCTTTTGGCCCTTTTTCTACTTCTCCCACTTTTTTTTTTCTTTGCCTTTTTTGTACTTTTAAAGTTTCCTTTTGGTTTTTTAAAATGTTGTCAAACATTTTTTTAAAAAAGGGAAAACCCTGGCCCCGGTATCAACAAAGTATTAAGAGGCTACAAGAAGGCCTGTTTTAGGTTACAAAAAAGATGCCCACATTAATTCCTACGAGGGGAACCGATGAAAAAACATTATTCCATTTGATTTCCGCCGAAGTCACACAATCAAGAAATGAGAAATAGGTTACGTTGACAAAAGGAGGAAGTTTTTTTTTTCTAAAATTAGTAATAACTTCAATTGATCCAAGGCAAACAGCTCTTTAAAACTCATTTTTTAAAGAGGGTGCATTTTTTCAAGTAGGATCTGTTGTAGTATACCTAAAGATTAAAGGTGTAGAAGTTCCTTGCGTCTGGAAGCTGCTGTGAGTATAAAAGAGATGTGTTTCTTTAAATCTTTTGGGTATGCTGGGAGGAACGATCTGGGATTCACCAAAAACTTAACGAAATATGTTCCAGTTGTGTAAGACAAAGAAAAGAAGCTCTGCTGTAGATTTTTTGTGACGAAATCCGTACTGTCGGTCTGTCATGTAGAATTTTGGTTGGATTGTTGCCAGCATTTAAAATTTGCTTTAATAAATCTAGGCAAGTATTTACTGGAGCCTTATAAACTTTTTTTTTATAAGGGCGCTACAAATGAAATTCGCGGTTACACAAGTTAAATCAGAAGAACGTAGTGGCCATTTTTCTGGTGCATTATTTTCTGTCTCAATCCATTGGTCATGTGAATACTGCCGAAAATGGCATGTGTCATTGTCAAATATCGATATGTTTAAAGTAACTATTTGGGATTTGCTATATAATTAAAGGGTCTTAAAAGTATGTGTATTAAATAAAAAAAGATCTGCTGAAGGACTGTTTTAATGAAATCCGTACTCTGTTCAAAGACAATTTTTTTAATATTTTCAAAATTTAAAAATAAAAGATTTTTTTTTATTGCTTTACAAACAAGAAATGACAAAAATGTTCCTTTAATTGAAAGGACGCAACCTGGACTTCACAAAGAAGTAGGTTGCAATATTTCCTGAAGATAGTTATTATACATGCGTTCACATTAAAAATAAAGCGTGACCAAATTGCTGTAGTTCTAGTCAGTTATAGAAAAATACACATTTGCCTAGATTAAATAAAAATTCCTTAATTAACTGCAAAATTTATGCCCAGCGGTTTTCCACTTTTAATTATAATGTTGATGCTTCACGTTAATTTATGATTACGTGATTATGGGAAAATGCAAAAATATTAGGGGTGTCGGATTAAAATCCCAGTTGCGCCCAAAAAATAAAAACCCGCAACCATATGGCCCAAAAAAAATTAAAAATTTTTTTCGCTGGGAAAAAAAGGTATAGGAAAATGCCAGATGTTTTATATGTAATGGGGCCGGAAAATTTTTTTAGCTAATTCATTTAAAAATATTTTTTTAAAAAGGCGATAAAGCAAATCTAACACAAAAATATTGTGAAGTAGTATACGGGGGTTTCCCCACTAGGGCAATGATACTTTCACTCCACCAAAAAAGGCCACTAAAAGCCTTTATAACCCATAACCAAAAATGCCTTTAAACTACTGGAGTAATCAAGCGTACACCTTAAAACTCTGTGGGACTGTACACGAAACGCTGCAGATTAAAATACCACATGCACGATCGGCGGGGAAAGGGGCCGAGTGCTATGTGATGGGGAGGTGAATCGGCAGAAACATTGTGTTCGTGCCCAGCAGTGGCACGACTTAGATTCGCAATCCCGGAATGGCACCTTGTTGCCGGGGGGGGGAAAAAAGATCTCTCTTCCAAAAGGATAATAGATTTATTAGAAGTTGGACCTGGTAAAAAAAATAAAAGGGGGAGCAACAATATTTACCACTCACTTTAAACCTAACCTAAGCTAACCTAACCTACCACCATTGTGGCACATTATAAACGGGGCAATAAAATACTTAAATGGAATGGAACAATTTTTTTACATATAAATTTTTTGGGAAACATGGAGCTAGTAAAAAGGCCTTTCACCCCCAGTATGGAATTTTTAATCTTTATATTGGTACAGGCGCCCCCAACGTGGGGTACCCAGTACCAACCTTTAGAACCCCCTTAAATTGCCAAATCCGAACTTTCTTTTCCCTGTTCTCCTCACAAATGGCATCGTATAAAATTTGTTTTAATTAAAGCGATAGTATCAGATCGTATTATTTTAACCCGAATTTTAAAATTTTTAATATCCTTTTTTTTTATTTGGTATACTGGGTGACATCTTTAATTCCTAATACAGGGTGTTTTCCAATTGAATGTAAATATTTTAAAAAGCAAATTTTGGGTCCTTTTTAAAGAAAAAACTTTATATGAACGTATGTCCTAAACGTCTTAAGTTTTGAGATAAGGGTGGTAAATTTTTAAAAAAAAAAATCAATTTTAATTGTAAAATTTAATTTTAATGAAATTTGGAAAATATACATGATCAAGGGGGAATTTTCAAGAGTTCCTATTTTTTTTTTTTCTACAGTGGCGTTTATACGGCAGACATTGATGGTACCCCACTGATTTCTCTTAAAAAAAAATATTTTTTAAAACCCCCCCAATTTTTTTTTAAGCACTTTTTTTTTTTCGATGCAGGTTTTTTTTTAAAAAAAAACCACGAATGATCATAAAATTTTTTTAAGCGAAATCCGTGCATCGGTTAAAAACATCAAGTGATCAATTTGCCTGGAAATGATTGAGGTTAAAAAAAAAATTATAGACAAATTTAAAAAGGGGAGTACCGTGTTATATACAGTGCCTCTTAAGAAACCTGCCTCATGGGTTTTTTTTTTTTTTTAATTAAAAAAAAATTTTTAAAAGGGGATTTTTTTTTTTTTTTTTAAAATTAATAAAAATTTTTAAATATTTTTAAAAGTAAAAAAAAAAAATTTTAAAAAAATTTACTTAATGAAACCAATATTGACGTATTTTTATAAAAATTTTCCTTTAGTAGTTTTATAGGAAATTTCCCTTGTTTTTAAAAAAACCAATATTGGGACTGGAAAATTTAAGCATAAGTAATGCAAATTTTTAAAAAAATTTTTTTTTTAAAAAAAAGCGTCATAAATCTGCTATGTAATGCATTGGGATGTGTTAGTTTTTTACAGCTGTTACTGCCCCCTTTCCCGTGACTCTTGATTTTTTAGACAACATTCTGGGTTTTTAAAAAAGTATAAAGTCCGATTAAACCCCGTATTATATATTTCAAAAATTTTTTGGTTTTACTTTTTCCCCCGTATATTTTTAAATTTTAAATTTTATTTTTTTTTTAGATTTCACTACTTGAAGAAACCCCGGTTAAAAAAAACGCCTCAACCCCCAAACCCAAACCCCCAACAAGACGAAAACCTACTTTTAACAAGCCCTTTCCCAAATTTTTTCCCCACAGAACCTAAAAAACCCCTTTGTAGTAAAAAAACGCGCGGCGATTTTACACTTGGGGCTCACTCGCTTGCGTATATTTTAAAAATGGGGGAAAAAAATAGAGACAACTGAATTTGAGTTTGTTGATCCGCAGCCCGGGGTTGGGAAAAGGGGCCCGGGGAAAAAAGCCAGAGATATGGTAAAAGGTTTTTTTGGGGAAAAGGGAAAAATTCAAGTGCGAGTGTTTTGCTTGGAATGGAAAGGGGAGCATAAAGAGGCCCCCTGCTACAGTAGAAGTTGCATGTAAGTACATATATTTTAAACAAATTTTTAAGACATTATTTGTTTAAAATTCAAGTCTATAATAATGTGTATTAGAAACTTACCTAATAGAGGTATAAGTTTGGGGGGGTTTTTTACATTTTTAAAAATTTTTTTTTGTTTTACGTAAGAATCAAAAATACTGCTCTTTCAGATATTCAAGCCAAAATATTTTTTTTTTTTTGGAAAAAAAAATTTTTTAAAAAAAAACTAAAACATGTCAAGTCATAGGAAAACATATATGTTTCTTTAATTTTTTGCAAAATTAAAAACACATTTTAATTAAGGAAAATCTCTTTTTTCGTACTAATCTTGCTTTTTTTATATGTCCCCCCTGGGGGCAATCACAGATATTCGCAATGCCTCGTCGCTAGGGGGCCTTTTTCCCCAAATTTAAAAATTTTTCATCTCAAATAAAAAAAATTTTTTTTAATTCAAGTGTTGGTAGGGAGCCGCCCCCTTTTGGTAACCTTGACTTATGTTTATTTTTAAAAAAAATTTTAAAAAAATTTTCAAAGTTCCTCAAAAAACTCCCAAAATTTTTTTACCAAACCCCGGACTTTTTTTTTAAAAGAAAGGAAGAGATTTGACGGGTTTTTATTAAAAAATTTTTAAATATATGCAAGGGACCCATTGTAAATGTGTAGTCTTAAATACCCTTTTTTTTGTTATTAAATTAGAGCAAACAAACAAAATTTTTATCGTACTTAAAATTTTTCTTGTAGCTGTTTTTTTACTAATGGAAAATCAATGGCAATTTCATCGATTTGCCAATATTCTTCTTATTGATAAGTTATTTTTTAACATGAATTGTGTTTTTAAAAAGCTTTTTAATTATCTTCTTAATTTGGTAAATAAAAACTTTTTTTTAAAAAAAATTTTTCCCCCTTTTTCAACATATACAGTTTTTGTTTATTTAATTGAAAAAGGAAAAATTTTTTTTTTTTAAAATTTTTTTTTCTACAAAAATTATTCCATAAAAAGTTCTAAAAATCCAAAAATTAAAAAAAAACCATTAGATATTAATTTTTTTTAAAAAAGTATACAAGGTTTGTCAAAAAAAATAAATTTAAATCAAATAAAATACCTTTATTTTTAAAAAAGAAAAGATAAAGTGTTTTTTGAATTAAAAAAATTTTTTTTAAATATCAATAATGGTATTTACCAAAAATTTAAATTGTGATAATTTATTTAAAATATTTTTTCATTTTTTTTATTTAGTAAATTTGCCATTTTTACGTAATTTTTTAAAAAAGAAAAACTCTGAAAAAAGTCAGATTTTTTATGACAGTGCATCCCAGATTAGGTTAAATTGAAAGCAAGAAAATTAGTACCTAGGGAAAATTTTTTGAAAATAATCACCCCAAAAAAAATTTTTTTGTTAATAGCTGTAATTAATTTAAAATAAAGTTTAATTTTTAAAAAAAATTTTCTTTTAATTCTTCTGTATTTAAAAAATAAATACTTTACTCTTAAAAATTTATATTTTTTTTAAAAAATTTCCCTATACGGCAAAAAAAATTTTAAAAACTAATGGTTAAAATTTTTTTTTTTGGAGGAAAAGTGATTTGGGGGCCCCAAAAACCCTCCAGCAATTGGAATTTTTAAAAAAATCGAAAACTGTGCCAATTTTAAAAACTTTAAATTTGTATTACACTTTTGTTTTTTTCCTCTTCACTGTCCCTAATTTTAATT
>JAHBCN010014227.1:0-22979 GCA_019359885.1 Listronotus oregonensis
TTTATCGATTTTTATATAGATATCGATACTTATAAGACAGCATTAACAACGAGCGGGGTTATTTAACCCGCATCTCGAGGGACCAGGTTATTCTTTAGAGTTAAACATCGGAAAAAAATGAATAACGGGTTATCCCATGGCAATCTAGTCGAATTTTGAGTGATTGTCGGATAATATAAATAATAGTATTTAAAGAATTTCAAGAACTTAATGTTGTATAAAAGCAAACGAGCACCGCAGCAGTTGGTTTTCAACATATATACAATATAAACAGGGTGATTGGTAAGTAAAGGCGAAAAATGAAGGCCCCAATTGATTTTGATGTTTTAATTCTAAATCGAAAACCAAGAATACTTTTTTGCAAACTTTCTTTCGTTTCCAATATATTTCATATAAAGATCTGCCAAAAAAAAATTTAATCACATCGTGGGTGTCACTAATCTTAGTTGGCACTTTCAAACTATTACGTCATATGGAACTAAGTTTGACCTTTGTCAAAAGTTAAACACTTGTCAATCTGTTACCGAAAAAATCACAAGAAAATGGAGATTACTAACGAAGAATACGGTAATATGGTTTATGTGTTTGGATATAACATAATAATTATTAAGCATGTGCACCAAAGTGTCTAACTTTTGACAACGGTCAAACTGGATTTCATATGACGTGATAGTTTGAAAGCGCCAACCAAGATTAGCGACAACCACAATGTGATCTAATTTTTTTTGCCAAAACTTTATAGTGAACGAAGGGAAATTTGCAAAAAAAGTATTCTTGGTTTTCGATTCAGAATTAAAAAATTAATTCGGGCCTTTATTTTTCGCCTCTACTTACCAAACACCCTGTATTATTTAGAACAAAACCACAGCTACACTTTAATTTGAAGTCATAAAAAGGCTTTGGCTAGCTTGAAATAAGTTATAATTATCCTATTCATTAGTTAATAAATACGCTCTTTAAAATCATGCTTACAGATACACGAGGTTCTACACAAAGGCGAGTGTATTCTTGAAAGTGTCAATAAAATTAAAAAAGGGAAATATACCATTTAATGGTTTATTTCGCCTCTTAAATAGGTACTAAGTAAAGGTTTATTTTAACTTAATAAAATATTTCTCTTCTCGTAAGTTGTTGTTAAATAGAGAAAAAATATAACCAAGATGAAGTGGATGTTTAAACACATACAAAATATGAATTAATAAAGCTTAATAAGAATAACCAAAAGATACAATTCAAAATAATCTAAAATTAAAAGATGTAAACGTTACACAAATTTGACCTACATATAACTTGATAGCTGCTGAGCAAAAGTAATTTCATAACTAAATTGTTAATAATAATACGTAAGGCCATAAGTTGTGGTTAGTTGTGGTTAACGGTGGTTATTTAAAACTTTTTAGAGGCTCTTACAAGTTAACATTTTAATTAAGTTAAGCACAACGAACATATGGAGTTAAAACAAAATGTGAGAGCGCAATGGTTTAAACAAAACAAATATACGTAAGTAAGTACCTACGTACTATAAGATCGATACTTAAATATTGAATCTCCTTAGATTTTCATACCTACTTGTAAGTAAGTACTTTGATTGATTGATTGATAAAGTAAATACACAAGTTGAGGTTTTGTCCGCCTCGACACTGCAGCCTACAGGGCTTGTTGTATCACTTGTGTATTTGTTTCAGTTAAAAAGGTTTGACACCTTAGACAGGTGTAGTAGCCCTTTTACTGTTCTTTTCTGCTCTCCCGCCTCCTGGTGGTTAGTGTCCACCATGAGGTTTTGATTTGTTCTCCAGTATGTAAGTGCAGGGCACTCATATATGATGTGAGAGGCTGTCTCTTCCTCTTCGTCACATAGTCTGCAAATGGGTTCTTCTCTATAGATGCCCATAGTGTGCATATGCTTTCTTAGGGTGCAGTGTCCGGTTATTAATCCTGTCACTATTCTAATCTGATTCCTATTTAGTTTTAGTAGTTCACTTGTCAATGCTTTCGATGGTGAGTCCAACATTGATTTACTGTGATTTTGCCTTGGAATGTGGTTCCAGTATGACTGATGTTGTGTTTGAATCCACCAAGTCATGTAGCCACGAACCGAGGCTTTTGGTATTCCAAAAACAGGTTCAGGACCCACAAACATTGCTGCGGAGCCTCGCCTGGCCAGGGAGTCTGCATTTTCATTGCCCTGTATTCCCCTGTGTCCTGGCACCCAGGAAAGTGTAACTTTGTTGTGGTTAGCCAGGTTTAGGAGGCATTGCAGACAGTTCCAAACCAACCTTGAGTTGACTTGTTGGGATGTCAAAGCTTTTATGGCCGCTTGACTATCAGAGAAGATAGTAATGTCCCTGCCCTTATATCTCCTCCTCAAGTTCTCTCGCAGACAAAGTTCAATGGCATATATTTCCGCCTGGAAAATAGTGGCTTATTTCCCCAGGGAAGCATAAGCATTAAACCTGGGGGTCATACCATGTATTCCTGCGCCGGCTCCATTGTCAGTCTTGGATCCATCGGTATACCAAACCAAATTCCGAGACTGACCAGGAGATCGCTCACTACCGCCCCAGGTAAGCTGGGTTTTGTATGGTCTGTGTGTATTTATCCGTTTTGGCATTGTATCACTGCTCATCTCAAATATTGGGTTTGTGATACTGCTCGTTATTCTGGTGTGTCCTAGGGCAGGCCCAGAGCATCAGTTGCCGTTACATTTCAGCCTGTATGCCCCAATCCTCGCCTCCGCCTTAATAATTATACCAAGAGGGGGGAGGCTTAGTAGGGTTTCCATGGCTGCAGTTGGAGTGCTTCTAATAGCTCCCGTTATACAGAGACATGCTAGTCGCTGGAGTTTGGATAACTCCAGCTCTGCTTTTCTCTGTTCTATTTTTGGCCACCAGATAGTTGAATCGTAGGTTATCATGTGTCTTACCACAGCAGTGTACAACCAGTGTACTATGCGTGGCTGAAATCCCCAATTCTTCCCCACAGCTCTTTTGGTAGCCATTAGAGCCATTTTGCCCTTATTAATCACATTCTGCATATGTGGATTCCAGGTTAGCTTAGAATCCAGAGTTAATCCAAGGTACTTTACCTCCTGAACATAGCCGAGTGTGGTACCGAAGAAGTGAGGAGATCAAATCATCCAGCTTCCTTCGTCTAGTGAAGGGTAGTAGCGCAGTTTTGCCAGGATTAACAGTAAGGTTTTCCTTGTTGCACCATCCCTCCACAATTCTCAGTGCCCTCATAAGCTCCGAGGTTGTTTTGTTATGCTTCCCCACGACAAGTATAGTGATGTTATCCGCATACCCCTGGGTATAGAAGCCATTATTATTCAGTTCCACCAGGAGTTCGTCAACAACCATATCCCACAGTAGTGGGGATAGAACCCTTCCCTGTGGGCATCCTTTGACCACTGACACCTCCATTGTTTCGCTGAATAACGTTGCTTGCGCTCGTCTGCCAAGTAACATGTTGTTTATCCACCATCAATCAATCAATCAATCAAGTAAGTACTTACGTACTATAAAATAAATACCTAAACACTAAATGTTCCTAAATTAACTATTAAAGCGTTAAAGTGCCCACATATATACATATATCCAAGTTTCAGTCCTAAATTTGAGTTAAGGTGATAAGAGAATAAAATTGTACCCTTAGAAAATCAAGAAACCCAAAAGAAATGTAAGTACTTAATTAAATCAAAATAATTTAATAATTAGCATATATATTTTATGTCTATTATAGGAAGTCCATAATAAAAAAAATACAGTTTTAATCTAAAACCAGACAAATGCTTTCCATAACATTTTTCAATAAGTAAACCACATTATGTCTTAAACAATGTAAACGTTGTCAACACAATATTCGTAAATCAAGACTAAGCTGTGTTTTTCAGTTAATACAGGAACTTGTGGTTGCACTGTAAGAAAGACAGCTCCAGTCGTCAGTCAACAGTGACAGCAAAGTCATAGTACGAGTAGTTCTCTAAGGCCAGTTCAGGGTGTCCTATTTTCATGTGTTTGACGGGGTTTCTCGCTTATGAGTGAAGTTACAAAGATGCGGTTTTCGCGACACCATGCTATTTTTTTGTCAAACGAATGATGCCTCAAACAGATTTGTCCTAGTCCCCTTAGTTTCTTCGCTACAGGGTGATTTTAAAAAGTTGTATTTTCGGTTACCCTCGTATCTCAGGTATCTGATAACTTATCGAAAAGATAAAAATGGGCCCTTATAGGACTTTTTACGCAGAATACAGTGGCGTACTTAAAATTTTTTCTCGGATTTACTTTCTTTGAAATATTAGCCAAAGTTGCACTTTTTAAATGGAACACCCCGTATATATATTCGTCATATTATATGCCACACTGAGAGCTTTCTAAAAATATAATAAAGTCGAAACTTATTTTTATAAACAGCAAGAAAACATGCAATTATTTACTTTTAACATAGGCGGCTTTGGTTTAAATTAATGACAGTCAAATTAATCAACGTCAAATGGCTGCTATTAAATTTTTTTAATGCTAGTTCCTAGATTATCGTTATCATTAAAGCACGGAATATATGCAACAAGTTTTTGAAAAAATATGCGATATATATGCATCTTTTTCATAAAAATATGCACAAATATTGACTTTTATTACAAAATATGCAATTCAATATGTAATAAAATTTAATGATGTAATAGAACAAAATAGGGTAAAAAAAAAGTACAATCTTCAAAAAATGGTTTTTATTTGGAAAAATAAATACACATGAGAGTGAAAAGTGAGAAAACATAGTCAGATATTAGTTATGTGGTCAGATACAATTATTTACTATTTTAAAATGGTACATAATTAGTTTATAACTTAATCCAAGATTAAATACATATATACAAAGCACAAAAATAATACAAATATTATACAATTTTTCGTTTGGAAATACTATAAAAGGCATTGACAACAAGATACTTTTCGAAGTTTTCTAGTAAAAATGATTGTCTTCTATCAGTGAAAATATGTTTATACAAAGAAAAGGTTCTTTCAACGTCTACTGACGTAATTGGACAATACTGAAGTTTTGGAAGTATACTATAAGGCCATGGTACATGTTCGTCAGAAGACTTATTTTCGTAGATATTTTTGACTATTTTTAAAAATTTATACCCTTCATTCTTCGTTAAAGTCGCATCCGCTTTGCGCCTTATTTGATCTCCAACTTTACCCGGAACGTTGCCACACTTAGCCAAAAAGTGTCAATGGTACTAATGGACTCTCTTAAACTTAATTGTCCACTCTCTAACGATGTGATCATATCTGGTATAAAACCAAAATGAACTTTAATAAAAACTAAATTCTAGCTACACTTGCACTTTGTAACAAGTCCTTACTTTGAACTACACTCTGAGCGTCGTCCTCCAAGTCCAAAATTAAGTCTTTAACGGCATCAAAGTGTTCAGCGTAGAATATAGCTGCATTAATCCACGTTCCCCATCTGGTAATTACAGGTTCTGGTGGTAAACTAACTCCAGGCAGTCGCTCCCTATACATTTGCACTCTTAGAGGGGCTTTGATAAAGACTTTTTAACACTTGAAATTAGCTTATTTACTAGCGGAAATGCTGTTCTGATGGTTTCTGCTACTCGGTTTATCCCGTGCAGAAGACATGTAACATGCACCATATTGGGGTAAAATACTTTAAGGTTCTGTCCTACTTTCACCATAAGGCGCGGCATCAGATAGAAGCAATAAGAACTTTTCTTCTGGCACTGGGTTTGGAAGAAAGAAGCTTGATAGAGACTGCTGTATGAATCTGGATACCGTCACATTATTGGTTTTCTCCAACTGCTTCGAAGCTATTAGGTATGCGTTTGTAGAATTATTTTCTTCAAGTGCTCCAATCATCAGATGTGCGATATATCTGCCACAAGCATCTGTACTTTCATCCACAACGATGTAAAAGTTTTTCTCGCCAATTAAATATTTTATTTCCTGAAGGACTGTCTCGTAGACCCAATGAACATTTTTCTTTCTGAGTGTCGACTCATCGGGAATGGTTTGGTTGCAATGCCTTTGTAGAAAACTTCTAAATTGGGGATGCTGAAGTTTTCTTAGTGGTATGTTAGCTGCCATCATAGTTTGACACAAGTCTTGTTGAAAAAGTTCCTTTTCCGACTGAGATTTTGCACCCACATTTTGAAATGCGTTTTTAACACTCTGCTGAACTGGCGCACATTTCATTTTTGTAACCTTCGCGATATGCAGCGCTGTTTTTAAATGCTGATCCACTTGAAACTTTTTCTCACAAACAATTATTTTTGAACAGGCTTTGCAAAAAACTTTTCTCCACTAAATTCTAACTCGGAAATACCCTTAATCCACGTCGCAGTTTTTACTATTTTCGCCATTTTTATTCGCCAATTAAAACTCACTCTGCTGACACACCAAAGGTTTTTGACAAACTAAAAATACTAACCTGAGCCTAGTTATGCCTACCCAATATTTATAAATTCCAAACTGTGCCGGACCTTGGGTTATTTTTAAAAAGTATTAATAATTTGGGTAAAACCAACAACCCTATCATAAAATAATAAAAACCTCATTTAAGTTAGTACCTGGGAATTCCCAAAGATTAGAGTATTGGAGTCAGCCGCCCGACTGATGATAAAGAATTTAGATATCAAATGGTGTTAAAAATTTTTGGAAAAGATGACCATAATATGCAGGTAAATCAAAATGTATCAAAAATATGCATTTTTTTCAAAAACGGACAAAATATGCAAAATATGCATGTATATGCAATTTGCATATAATCCGCGCTTTAGTTATCATTTATCTAAAAAATTGGGCACAAAACCAAAATTTTGAACATTTAGAAAAGTATGATATGAATAGATGTTTCATATTATCCAACGAAGACGTCGATGAGGCGGCGGAGCTTTATCTAAATAGGTACGTTAGAAGAACGAATAATATTTTTTTCAAATTTGACTTTTTTCTTGATTTCTATATAGATATCCTGAAAGAAGACAGCCTGATAGGCGCATATTTCGTAAAATATAAAACAATCTAATTCAATATGGGTCATTTAATAAACCTAGGCCGAAAAATTATAGTAAAGATAATGAAGTAGCTGAAATAAATGTTTTGGCATCAGTTGAAAATACCCCAGGGACATCTTGCAGGCAAATAGAAGAAAATATCGGAGTATCCAAAACAAAACAAAAGTCGAAAAAATATTGAAACGGCATAAATTCAAACCTTACAAGTATAAACTTGTGCACAATCTTCATCCTGGCGATCCTGAGCGGAGAGTGGAGTTTTGTAACTGGTTTCTCAATATGTGTAAAAAGGCAGAATACTTTTGAAAGGAAGATCATTTGGTCGGACGAAGCCCATTTTACCAGTGCGGGTATCCTCAATAGGAATAACTCAAGGTTTTGGAGCCAGGAAAATGAATGTTTCATTTTGGGAAGAAGAATTGAATATTGTATTTACCAAGGAAATTTAAATTCTGATTGATACATACAAATCCTTCAAGAAAAAGCAATGACTATTATGGAAGATATTCCCTTAGTTCAAGTAAATGACATCCATTTCCAACAAGATGGAGCTCCGGCTCACAACTCTCACGTGATACAACACTGGTTGGAACAGCATTTTCCTAATCGATTTATAGCCACGCACGGACCTATTGATGGCCACCACGGTCTCCGGACCTCTCAGTTTTAGATTATTTTTTGTGGGGATATTTAGAAGGTAAAATATACTCGAGGAGGTATGAAACAATTGAGGAATTAGAGAGTTGCGAGTCCGCTCTTTCATATTTGAAAATGCTTTAAGAAGACTACAGACGCTATGCCAACAATGCATAAGACATCATGGTCACCAATTCGAACAGTATTTATAAAATTAGTAGTTAAGTTTGTCTTTTAAGGCTAAGAACAATTCTAGCGTAAAATTGTTATTTTTATCCATTAGGTTGTCTTGTTAATAAATGTTTATATTACTAGATTATTTTTTGGTGCGTGAAGGCATTTGACGTTGATTAATTTGACTGTCATTAATTTAAACCAAAGCCGCCTATGTTAAAAAGTAAATAATTGCATGTTTTCATGCTGTTTATAAAAACAAGTTTCGACTATATTATATTTTCAGAAAGCTCTCAGTGTGGCCAATAATATGACGAAAAAATATACGGGGTGTTCCATTTAAAAAAGTGCAACTTAGGCTAATATCTCAAAGAAAGTAAATCCGAGAAAAATTTCAAGTACGCCACTGTATTCTGCGTAAAAAGTTCTATAAGGGCCCGTTTTTATCTTTTCGATAAGTTATCAGATACCTGAGATACGAGGGGTAACCGAAAATGCAACTTTTTTAAAATCACTATGTAGCGAAGAAACTAAGGGGGTTAGGACAAATCTGTTTGCGGCATCTTTCGTTTGACAAAAAAATAGCACGGTGTCGCGAAAACCGCATCTTTGTAACTTCATTCATAAGCGAGAAACCCCGTAAAACACACGAAAATAGGACACCCTGTACATGCCCATAGGTGGGAATAAACCTAAAAAAAGATTGGATCCGAGGATGATAACAGGTACCTAACTTCTAATTTGAAACATAAAACTTAAACTCGAAACTCGAATTCAAACCATATAACTAACGTTAAGAAACTAAACTAAAAACCAGGACTAGAACCAAAAGGAGAAGCTTAAAACTGGGTATTAGAACCAGAAAACTCGAAGTAGAAACTTAAATCCAAAACCTTGAACTCGAAGTAGAACTGAAAACAGAACCGTAAACTTGCACCCTAAAAAAAAACAGTTTGACCAGACTTTGTGTTTGGTTAGTACGATACTCTAAAACCCAACCATAGAAATTAAATCACTTTTATAGATTAACCAATTAGCAATAAAATACTAGACAAAATTCTTTTTTTTTTTGTAAAAATATTGTAATCTAGTCAAACATATCCCCTTAAATTAACTAAACAATTTTTTATAACCTTAAATCGAATAAAACACATTTTAAAAGAAAGATACAATTATAGTAAGCTCTTATATAAAAACTATATAAAACTGCTGGAGTTCTTACATTTTTTCACACACTAAACGGAGCCTCTACCACCCCATAAAACAGTATCGGAGAAAAAGGGTTTTATAAACACTCCTGTAAATTTTAATGATACCTAATAAAGATGTAAACCTGGATTTAAGAAAGCCATCTTACTTTACATGGTTTTAAATCTTTACTTGAAAGACTACACATCTACACTTGAAAGACAGAATTTACAGATAATGCGCATCAATTAACTTTATAGAAATAACGTACTAAAACACCACCACCAAAAAGAAAATTTAAAGACATTTAAACATTTGTCAAAAAATACCAACAAGGGGTGAAAAAAATCAAACTTTTAAGACATTGTGTTTACACGTGGCTTTTTTTTTTCGGAGGTTGGGTCGAAAAGAAGGTATTTTTTACAGGTATTTTTTACTAGGTCTTACTTTGTCTGCCAAAACCGACGATCACCAGTGCCGCCCTGTTCTTGGTACATATTTCACTAAGCAACTACTGCAAGAGGTATGGTCATACATTACAAACGACAAAAACAATTTTTCCGTAAATTTAATATTCATGTAGACCCATTTAAATTAAGTAAGGAATTCGACAAAGTGATTGTTTCCGTAAATTAACCAGTCGGTACGCCTCTGCGATGAAGTGATGGTTGTCTAACATACCTCATTTTATTGATCGGTCCACTGGATGACATCCTTTTCAATGTCTGACTCTAAGCCATAGGAAATTATCCAAACATTTACAAAACAACAACGCACGTTTAGACACTGCAAAATGCAATCCCAAGGCTGCAAGGCAGTTTGCCAGATGTGTAATAAAAGGTTGTGTGGTTCCGGTGGCTTATTTGTTCCAATTTATCGCTTTTCCTGCAGGCAATACCCAGACTAGCTAGCCAGAGCTATTGGGAGGCGAAAGCGCCACCTGTTTTAGGTTCTAAGGTAGGGAAAAGCGTTTGTTTGAAATACAAAACAAAAAATTAACAGATAACTTAAATAAAATACCGATATTTTCGAAAACAATGGCAACATACAAGTCTTTTTTTACAGTTATGAGACATTCGCTTACATAAAGAAAAGAAATGATTAAAATAGTTAAGCCACATGCGAAGGACTTAAGCCAGCAATCAAGACTATTGCGAATGGGAAATGTGGCCAGAGCCCTATGCCCAGCTCTACTTGGCTAACAGCTGATCTGTGTTAGTCGGATCGCTTAACCCGATTTTCTATTTCTTACACTTAAAATAGATAAAATATAGAATATTAACCCATACATTACAAATATAATTAACTTTAAGCAAAGTCTTTTTGGTGGTGGTAACCTATTCCAGTACCCGTTCTTACAATTTGACTGGAACTGGGAGTAATTCGACGTAATGAGAAATACAGCCTACTCGACTGCAGGGTCAGGGGGACAGAGCAGTCTCTTGGAGAGGTGAGTACCAGTGTGAACTACCGTAAGGGCCAAAGAAAAAAAGGTCTAAAAAGAATGTTTATGTTGTACTTTTACATTTTCTTAAATATATAAAAACAATACTGGTAATTAAAAGTCAAATAATTATTGTATTTATGATTAGGCTTATATGAGATTAAAAGGGCGATTTGGTTTAGATTTTAATTTTATATTGAACTATTCGTGAAGAGTCTAAATATTATAAAGTGTTAAACAAACTTTAAATTTAAATTTAAATGACTTACCAGAAGATGGTGGGTTGGCCTTTTTTGCAATAAAGTCGAAAAACATTTTTCGTATTTTTACAAAATTAACAAGTCCTCTAATTTGGAGTAAGCGCTGGCTCAATTTATTAAAAACTATCTTTTTCTTAAAAAATCCGTTTAAAAAAATGCTTTAAACTGTGTCAGCTAACATGCCAAGGCACGGTTCAAGAATAAGAAATGGACGTGGCCCTTAAAAAAAATGACCCTTAGGGTTTTCCTTTGACTCTTTATGGGGTACCAAAATGGGTTACTTGGTACAATCAGTTAATAAATTATGCATATTGCTGGGATGTTGTCTGCCATTAACAAATTCTATCAGGTAAACAAATTAAATTTTGTTAAGTTAGTAATTAATTTAATGTAATTATTAAAGAAAAAATACAAGAAAACACAAAAAGTACAACACTTTTTTGGCTTAATTTATAATAAGAATCTAAGCTATTAAATAAAGCGAATATATTTAAAAGTGTTAATCAAAATCATTGTTTTGTTTTGCTTTTAGCCTTGCAAGATGTAAAAGACTCAGTATGACTTATTGTACTAAACATAAGAAAAATCACATATGTATAGGATCATCCACTGAGAATCACACAAAACAAATGCAGTTATGCACCAAGAAGGGACTATAATCAGGTAGGTGCTAACTGACTTAGGATTTATGTTTGTTTCCTATAATCTGTATTAAGGTATGTAAATGTTAATTAGTCAAAGCTTCATAAGTACCTTACCAATGTGTGTCTTGTTTTAGGGCAAGATGTACAAAGATCTATTTAAGCTAAATCCGTAATGTATATATCAGAGTTTTAGAATGAAAGAATGTTTAATAAAGTTGAATTAACCTAAACGGAATACACCTTTATTTTACCTAAGCAACCCAATCATACCACCAGACAGGTAAGCCTCTTAGATACTTTACCTAGTCAAAGCCGTCTCTACGGGGAAAACCTAAACCGTAACAGTGGATAGTGCTATTTTAACCCCCCCCCCCCCCAAAAAAAACAAGAAACATATGCGACACTTAAGCTGGTTTATTTTGAAATCAAAACATAAAATTCCGAAAATATAAAACCAAACAAAACAAAAGCGTACAATTTTACCTGAATTAAAAAAGGAAGATCACGTAAAATATTCCGAACAGCTTGTGTGTGTAGTGTAACCACCAGTGTCATCGATCCCTGAAAAAAAAAAAGCCAATAAAATAATTAAAACCCAAAGCATTTCCAAACAATAGTTAGTTATTAACAAAGCAAAACACGAAATTGTGGACTGCAAACGTTCTTCTGAGATAGTATACATCCTGTTCTTAAACATATTTATATAAAAATGGGTAGGTTCAATTTTTAAAACGAAAAAGTTTATACAGCATGTAATGCCTAATCATGTATTGTTTAAAAAAATTTGAGAAAAAAGATAATCCTTCTTTAGAAACCCTAAAAGGAGACACTTAAAAGTTTTTAAAAAAAAGGGCACTAATTTTTCTCTACAGAAAAAATAAAAGCCTTTTTTTTCTACAAATTTTATAAGGCAATCATAAACAATAATTGTCTTTCCCAAATTTAAAACTTTTAAAACACTTTTTGTTACATTTGTGGCTGTAGCACTAAATGATTCATCTTGGAAAATACAGCTCTATCTAACTTTAATATTTAACTTAAAAATGCTAACTCGGTCCATTTTCAATAAAAGTTTTAAAATAGTCTTATACAAAAACATGTGACCTATTTACCAGCCTTCGTCACGAGCCAGCAAACCATCATACTCGTATACAAAAAGTCTTTTTAACAATTTGTTGGTGTACTTATTTTTAGGTATAAATTTTTGTTCTTGTTTTACAAGCAACAAATCAAAAAAAAAAAACCGATGCTTAAGTGATATTATTTTTTTATCCGGGGAAAGTCCACGACGGCTGATGCCTAAGTACAGGTGAGTCAACGATAGAGTAAAGTTCATTATTTCATTGGTTTCAAAAGTTATGAGAAAATAGTAAATACAAAAGATGTAAAGATTCTTAGGATCACAATTCAAAATTATTTTAAAGTATACAGGGTGGCTCAAGAAAGCGTGACGAATAAAAATACATTTTTAAATGAAACACCCTATTTTTAAATTTTGTTTTAATTCCCTTTAAAATTCTTCAACTTTTATTAATAATAATGCATACCTAAACCTAATATTTTTTTCCAATATTTCAATTTTTCTAAAAAAAAATAATTTTCCACTTGCAAAAAAATTACGATAGCGCCATTATTTTTGAAGGTAGATCACTCATATTTGATATTAGCGTTATTCGAAGATGACGTAAAAGATATATGCAACGGAATTTTAATTAGATGCTACAGGGTGTTCAAAATAAACGAATATATTTGGATCATTTTTAAATTGAAAAAATCTCGTTTTTTTTAAATGGCGCACCATATATTTATTTTTTTTTTCTGAAAGATCTTACAAAAACCCACAACTTTTATTAAGTATATCTATACCTATTTTTAATATTTGTGATTTATTTTAACTTTTCCAATAAACCCTTCTTTCTGTCTAAGACTATTGCTATAACATTAGTTGGCCATGACAAAATGACATTGTCAAATTTTGAGTAAATAAATTCATAAAATTTATTGTGGTGTCAGTAAATTTTAAAAAAAATAAGTATGGATTTTCCTAAAGCTGAATTAATTGATATGATTTATATACTGGGTGAGGGCAAAGAAATACTTTGTTGGCAGTAAGACTTTACAAGGCGAAGTACCCTAATAGACGTGTACCACTAGGGGAATCTCTTCAGTGTTTAATGGAACGGTTTAATGCTAGTGGTCGTATTGAAAGAAAAACGGAAAGTGGTAAACCGGAATGCTACCAATGAGGAAAAAAGAATTGGAAATTTTACTTTTAAGTTCAAGATAATCCCCAGGTCAGTAGCCGTCAAGTAGCAGCTTATGTGATACATCCCAATCTACCGTTAACCGCACCACTAGAAAACACAAATATCATCCCTTCCACATGGAACCACCAAGAACTTCTAGACCGCGATTTTGAACAAAGGGAAAAATTCTGCACCGTTATAAATGAAGCAATAGAGGCCGATCCAAATTTTTTTTCTAAAATAATGTTTTCCGATGAAGCTGGGGAAGAAATGGGTTAAATACCGGAAAACCCGACACTCACGGTACTTTGGTACTTAGGTTTATATATGTATATATAATCCGTAGGATATAATATCATATATAATAATCCTTCGTGAGTTGTCATAAAAAAAAAAAAGCTATTTTCCAGTAATGGTGCAGTTAACCCCTAACTACTATTATTAAAAAGTTAATCCAGTCTTAAAAAAACCAAAACCATTGGTCATTTAAAGTGTGGGGGGAAAAAAACACTTTAATTTTTGGACCATTTTTTTTTGCGAAACATTAAAGGGGGCCTAGATATTTAAACTTTAGAATGATTTACCTCAACCTTCAAGAATTTGATAACTTGAGATCCAAAAAATATGGTGTCAGCATGATCTGAGAAGTTCGAGAATTTTTAAATAATCATTACCCAAGAAATGGTGGTAGAGGTGAATTCATTGGATTCCCCCCCGATCGTGACTTAACACCACTAGATTTCTTTTTTTTGGGGTATGTTAAAGATCGTGTTTATGTGAATCCCCTACAACACCAGAAAATGGAAAAAGGATTCGGGGGGCGTGCAGGAGAATAACACCGGATGCTGGAACGTCCAAAAAAATATCGAAAAAAGACTAAACATTTATCCAATAGAAGGGCATATTTTTTTAAAATTTATTGCGCCATAATAATAATTAAAAAAAGTTAATTTGTAGTAATAGGTATTTATTATTATTTTTTCTGTGAATTTAAAATTTAAAAATGGCCAATAATGTTATAGCAATAGTCTTAAAGAAAGAAGGGTAAAATTGAAAATTAAAATAAATCCAAATATTAAAAATAGGTATATGACATACTTAAAAAAGTTGTGGGTTTTTGTAAGATCTTTCAAAAAAAAAAAAATATATATTTTATTTAAAAAAACGAGATTTTCAATTTAAAATGATCCAAATATATTGTTTTTTTGAACACCCCGAAACATCTAATTTAAAATTCCTTGCATATATCTTTTATCATCTTGAATAACGCTAATATCAAATATGAGTGATGTACCTTCAAAAATAATGGCCTATCAATTTTTTTTTGCAAGTGTGAAAATTTTTTTTTTTTTAGAAAAAAAATTTTGGGAAAAAAATATTATTTTTGGTATGCATTTTAAAAAAAAATTAAAAAATTTTTAAAAAAAGGAATTAAAACAAAATTTAAAAATAGGGTGTTTCTTTTAAAAAAAAAATTTGTTTTATTCGTCACCTTTTTTAGCCCCCCCGTATTTTTAAAAAAAATTTTTTTAATTGTGTCCTAAAATCTTTTCATCTTTTGTATTTACTATTTTCTCATAACTTTTGAAAAATGAAATAATGAACTTTACTCTATCGTTGACTCACCCGTACTAGCGTACCGTGGATGTTTTAAATGTCTGAGGGAGTTTGTTCACACGGCATAGATATTTGGAAATTGGGGGAGAATAAAAACTTCTGCAGGCAGCAGGTTTCATAGTCCTGATACTCAGGGATAAAGAAACAAAAAAAACGGATAGTTGGGGGCCCCTCTAACTAAACTGTAAAAGGTGCAAAAAAATTGCACGTGCTTTTGGGGGCCTAAAAAATATCTGGCCAACTTTCTGAGCGAACCCTAAAAAATATAGAAGAGCGACAGGTCCCCCAAATTCATGGACAAAAGAAACCTATTTGTGGGCGTGGGATAATAAAAAAATTTTTAAATCCAGAATGTTTTAAGGGGACGCCATTCCCCAGACATGAAAAAAATATTCAAAGGGGGGTCTGTTTTTTAAAACATACAAAGTATACAGATTGGAAGAAGAGAAATATTTCCGGCTCGAAAAAGGAACGAGCTTTTTTGAAGCTGCCGAGGCTATGGATTAATATGTTCGTGAGTTGAGGTTATTCTCAAAAAAACCCGACAAGATTAAACGACTCTTTGTGCTGCAGAACTTGGTAGCTCATATTGTAAAGGATAAGCATTGGTTTTTTTCCCACAGCAACATGACTATGTTTTTAAGGCATTAAGCTGGATAGGTTTCAGATCTTGTTAAAGAGATATCAGAAACAGGGGCAACTGTTGTAAGAGGAAGATTAATAGAAGGATTGCGGAATTGGCAGCAAATTGTTTGGCAAATAGTTCGGCTTTTCCTTTATAGGTAGAAACAATTCCATCTTCAGAGATAAGGGTGGAAAAGAATTTGTGCAGAAGTTTTGACTAATATTTTTGGCGAAGGACCAAAAAGTTTTACTGCCATTCGAACAAGAGTGAACTTTTTTTTTCCGACTGTTAAAAAGGTCTTTTGCTTCTGAGAGGGTTTATTATACGATTTTTGTTTTGATGCTAGCCGTCGATTTTGGGGACTCTTTTTTAAAAAAATTTTTTTTGGGTTAATTTTAATCGGTTGTGTCAAAGATTTGAAAACCACAGTTTGTGATTTGAAAATTTTGGGGTTCTTTTAGTGGAATTAGGTCTCAATGCCTAGTTGAATTGTTTTGGGGAAATTTTTTTACATATTTCGGGGAAAGGTCGTGGAGAAAACTATTAGGATCCCCCAAAGGGAGCGGCAAGGAAATTTTTCAGACCTTTCCATCGGCCGTTGAGTGCCCGACCTTTTGGCGGCATGGTTCCTTGCCTAAAATTTGGAGTATGATACGTGAAAAAAAAGGGCAAAGCGACCAAGGGGGAGTTACGATGCTTGGTAGAGTTCGGGGTGAAAGCAAGAAGGATCTAGGGGTTAAATTTGGGTGGAACCCTAGGAAATGTTAGGTTCCCCAATTAAATTGGTAAGCGAGTTGCTGATTGCGAAATTTTTGGCTGCTCTGCCTTTGTATCAGTTTTTTAGAGCCTAACTAGTCTTTATTATGAATATTACGATTACTTTGGCCAAGGAAACTGAAGCCAAAGAATATTAGGCCTACCCAATTTGGGTTGGAAACCCCGCCGCTGCGAAAATAACACAAACGCCATGGGGGGGAAAAGATGAAATGAGTTCATAAGTTTTTGGGTTTCGGGAAAAAATGTATGTGGGGGGTTTTGGTTGAAGATAATGGTGAACAGGTTAAAAAAAAAGCCCAATATTTGTGAAGGATATTAATTTTCGTTGGGATCCCCCAAATGCACCCCCCCCCCGGAGATCCGAGTGGAAGGTTTTACCCCGGAATACTTTAGTTTTGGGTGTGCCATCATCATTATTTTCAAAATTTTATTATATGAAAAACAAGAAAAAAAAAAGAAGAGTAAGGAAAAAAACTAAAAAGAAAGAAGAGGGAAAGGAAAAAAGACTCACCCCCAGAACTCGAAACGTCCATAGTATCTATAAGACCCCCAAAACTTAAGAGGTTTAAAGGGCAAGGGGGGGGACCCTCCGAGAAAAACTCCCTAACCTAGAAGACGTTTATGGGCTTTAAAATATTTTTAATGTTTTTATAAAATGCCGTTATTTTTTAATTAAAAAAACTTCTTTTTTTTTGGACCTCTTTTTAAAAATTATTATTATATTTTGATAACTACTTATACAGGGTGTTTAAAAAAAGAAATTATGATAAAAAAAAACTGCCAAATAATTAATTTCTTTTAAATAGAAACCCCTTCATTCTATAATTTTATTTTTTTTGGCATTAAAAATAAGGGCCAGTTTGTAAAGTGTTGCCTACCAAAATATCTTAGTTTTCGGGGGGTTACCAATTACCTATGGAGAATTATAAAGAAGATAAGGAAATTCGGTTAAAATATTTTTAAGTTGGTGGCGCCATCGGTGACAATGAAAGTAGGTGTTTTTTTGCAGTTATCCGCCGAGGGATTTAAGGGAACGCAGGTGGGGCTTGCGCGTTTCAATGATTTTAGAGCTAAACCGATAGGGCTACCCATGTTGGAAGGTCTGCAGGAAAACCATAAAAAGGAGAACCAAACCCCAAAAGGTGTCGAACGGACCTCTGGGATACAGGGCCGTCCTCCCCCCGAAGGGTAAATACCCCCCCTTGGGCACTGCAGTATGACCCCCTTTTTTCCTATTTCGGGTCCCTATGGACGACCGAGAAAATAAAAATTAAAACTCTAGAAGGAAGCAGAGAAGGGATTCGGGCCCCCGCCTTTTGGGAACCCAACAAAATTCAAGGTAGGTCGTTGAGGACATGATGAACCACGATAGTAAAGCACATTTCCTCCATAGGTTCTGCAATGCATAAACAGAAAATCAGGGTGCTGCAAAACCTGCACATAAAAGGGGAGAAAAAACACCCCTTTTAAAGCAAAAAGGAACTTTAGTGGCCCTCATCAAAACCCCGGGGGGTTTGAAAAAAAAGGTTTAGGGAAGTAGGTGAAGAACTAATATACAGTAGAACATCCGACGTCTCTAGAATAAGCATATTAGTCAAAAAAACATAAAGATACTACCATTAACTCATTTCTGTCAGCTGTTAAAGTTAGCTTAGCGAATAGAACCATGGAAGGAATTAATTTTCGGACCCCTCCCCCCTTATGACCCTGACCTACCCCCCCAAAGAGCTGTAGAAAAAAAGGATCCAGCTCATCCTGGGGTGCGATGCAAATGTAACACATTTCCTGGGGAACACGGACACAAACCCACGAGGTGAGTCTTTATTACAATTTATTATGGCAAACAATTTGGACATATTAAATGGCAAAAACCCACTTTTTTTAAATATAGACAAAAAAGATATAGATATAAACCTGAAACCTACGTTGAAAGCAATATTATCAACAACATTATCTGAGGAAATAATTTGTCAGATTAACACATAAACTTATGGGGGACATAAACCTATTGAAAAAACTATCTCAACCCTCGAAAAATGGACTGGAAAGCATTTAAGGCAGAGCTGAAATCTACCTTGAGGGAATAAACAACCAGAAATAATGGCGGTTCAAATACAGGAGGCTTTTTTTGCGTAAAATAAAAATGCCCGTTGGGAAAAGAAACTACTGGGAATGTATCCTGGAAACGAGGAATTCAGCAAACTAAAAAAAAACAAGGAGAGAATACAACAGGGCATCATCGGATCAAATCATAAAAAGAACCTTTGGGAAAACAAAAAAAGATTTATGGAAACACTGTGAGAAAATCAGTTCTCACAAGGCACCCACCCCCTAAGTTCCTTTTTGGGGAAAACCCCAACCACAAATTTTACTTTAAAGAAACCCACAGCGGATCACACAAGCCCCCAAAAAACCATGAGAGAACTACTCGGGGAAAACAAAATTACCAACATGTAACTGGAAGACTGAAGATTTAGACCTAAAACCCAAGATCTCCTCCAGGGAGGACTGGCAGGTAGCAAAATCAGTGATAAACCTAGACAAAATCAAATGGGCGATAAACTTTTTGACAGGATAAATAGCCATAAACGGATGGCATTTATCCCCTAACTCCGAAAGGACCTTAGCTTTTACTACATACACTGTGTCTTCTTTTTTAAAAGGCAGTCAAGCCGGGCTATTATAATCAATTGAAAGGACAATCAGAGTAGGGTTAATCTCCCCAAAACCGGGAAAACCAGACAGGATGGGGCAAAAGCTTTAAGACCAATAAGTTTTGTCGTTTCGCCGACCCAGAGAAGTTGTGGGGAGGCACATCATGGAGAATGCACTTACGAACAGACCTCTACACAAAAAGGCATACACATACCAGAGAAACAGCTTTTATAAGTTTTTGGGGAAAACCGAATATACTTTTAAATACAAAAGGGGGTTTAAGATGCCTTACTAGATATAAAAAAACGTTTGACAACGCGTCTCCCCATCTATCCAAACTCGTGAGGCGTAGAGAAATCCGAACAAGTGAGGGGGATATACTGCATGCTTAAAGCAGACCAGTATATACTTTAATTCTTGAAAAACTCTTGAGCTCGGGTTGAGCGAAGATGTCCCAAGGGCAGTTCTGCCCCCACTGAAAACCTTGTCATGGAAGAAACTAAATGTTCTTCAACTTAAAAGACACCAAGCATTGGGATACGCAGACGATCTCGTCATTATGGCCCGACGAAAACTTAACAACACTGTTAGGGAAAAAAAAGCAACGGGCCCCAAAAACCCCTTTTACCGGATAAAAAAAAGGGGGACTAAATAAAACCCTTCCAAATCCCCCCTATTTTCCCCCTCACCAAAAGGAGAGGGCTTATCCCTGCCCTAGGGGGTAAAACAATCAAGATTGTGGGGGGAAAAATATTTGCGTGTCATCCTAGACTCACCTGAAAAACATCTTTAGAAAATGGAAAGAAAGCGGAATGACTCATATGTTAATCAGACGCGCTGATGGAAAAACATAGTCCCTTTTAAACCAAACATAGTTTATTGGTTATACAATGGTGGTAAAGCCTAGATAACATCCCCTTACTGGTATGGTGGAAAAAAATGCGACAAAGAACTGCTGTTACAGAACTGGCCAAGGTACAGAGACTTGCCTTAGCTATAACAGGAGCAATTAAAACAACCCCAACAGCAGCCATGGAGTGTCTCCGTGACCTTTCACCACTTAACCTTATAGTGATGGGAGAAAAAGAATGAGCTACTTCCGACTGCAACAGAAACCAACTGGTGTCTACGCTAGTTTGGACACAACAACATAAAAAGCCATTTTGGGGGGAAACATCCTGGACGACAGAACAGACCAGATAAATTCCCAATACTCATTCAACAAAAACTTCGAAGTAAAATTCCAGAAAAAGTGTGGCAGCAACCCAATCTTCCCGGCACGGTTGGAGACATCATCTGGTATACGGAGGTTCCAAAACCGAGCAGGAAACTGGAGGGGGCGTGTACAGTGAAAGGGGGAATTTACTATTCTGTATTCACAAAAATTCATAGTTCTGTATTTAAACGGAAATATACGCTTTTTGCACTGTGCAAAAAATAACAAGGGTCTTATATAAACAATGGATCTGCATAGTAAGAGACAGCCAACTCACTGGAGGCACTAGAAAACCCCAAACTGACATGGGTATGCCAAAAGAACTGAAAGTCCTGGCAGAACGCAACAGAGAACTCTCTTGTGGGTACCAGGACATTGGGGAATAGAAGGCAAAAAAAAAGCGGACGAGCTAGCGAGACAGTGATCATCAAACCATTTTTTGGGGACCAGAACCTGCCCGGAGTAACCAAAACCACAGCAAGAGACATTCAAAAGAACGGGGAAGAACTACTCAGAAAATAGAAAAATTTTGCATAACAAAAGGGGGCAACGAGTACAATAACCAAGAGGACACCTACACAAGATAGGCTAATACAATGGGGACCCAAGTGGTAGAATGTTCGACGAGGGAAAGAAACCGCCTACCATATCCTGTGCGAACCTAACGCCACTTGCCCTTTTTATTTTTTTTTTTAAATGATGTATTCAAAGTTCCAAAAATTTTCTATACTTTTTCAACAGTACCTGGACATGGGTTCTATTTTTGCAAATGCCGAATGGCAAATATATTACATGTTTTTGATATAATTTTATCACATTCTTCATTTATAAATCATAAAAAAAGGTTAAATAACTTTGTTTGAATAATTTCGTCACCTCCCCATAATTACTGATAATATTTAAACAGTAAGTAATAATACATTTTCATAGCGTCTGATTTTAATGCCGTCGCACGTCGTAGTCAACTTTTGGGAAAAAAATATCCCAGTCAAATAGAAATAGCAAAACAATAATTAGGAAGCAAAATCGTCATATTAAAATAGTAAATTGGGCTATACCGAAAAATAAACATTTTTTGGGAAAACAACCCTACACAAATTGACCCTTATTGAATGCTATTAAAAATTTACAATTACCTTTTTAACAGCCATATTTTAGCTTTAAAAAGTAAAATAATTTTAGGAACCTTGATTTGTCAAAATATAAAACTTTTTTAAAAGAGAATACTAAAATAACTATTTTGAAATATTTTACCGCAAATTTAACAATGTCTGTAGGTATGTCAAGCGGCATTGGTCAGGAATATTCAATCTTCTTTCTTTTAAACTAATTGTATTATTTTTTGTAAATAGTAAATAAGTTTAAATAAACTTTGTCTCTATACGTTGACGCAACGACATGATTATTCATTGATTACTCTAATACTTAGATGGTAACTAATGACAGGTGACTAAATTTCTGCAGCAATTTTTTTATCCCCCAAACGAGGGAATTTTTACAAATTTGTCACCACTAAAAAGAGCTTCCTTTTTTAATATTTTTTTTTTTTGAAACATAGCCTTCAGCCTATGGAGGAAAAAAAATAGCAATCGTATTTAGCATCCCTTTAAAAAGTAAATATTGATTATGCGCTGATCATTTATTGATATATTTCACAGGATGACTGCGGCCCCTTTACTAGATATGAGCTATAAAGGGCAAAAATAGCCTCATGGACAATAATACTCAGACCACTCTGAATATAATCCTAATTATCTTTCGAAAACTTTAGATTGCATCTAATACGATTGTTAAAAAACCACTATTTTTTTAAAAAAATCCAGGGTCAAGCTTGGCCCTTAGGATGACAGACAGACAGACCTAGACGTATGCCGAAAATTTTCCTCCATATTTTTTTCATCAAATTTTTTTTTTTAAAAAATGGCGTACTGACTATAATGCACTTTTTAGGTCTATTTTCTAGTTCGACCAGAACTAACCGCGGTCATCCTGTAAACAAATAATCAGCGTATAGTTAATAGTCACTATTTAACAGAACAAATTGAATAAAAATTTGGGTTTTTTTTTTTTCAATGGGCTGCCGGTCTAATAGGATATCAAGTTTAATACAAAGAAATTTTTTTTGCCTTTATTATTTTAGGTTTTTTTTTTTTACTTTATGATAATTTAGCAAATTTTTTTTTGCCCAATATTTTATCGACTTTATTAAGTGTTCTTTTACCACTTTTCGTTCAGTAACAGTTAAAAAACCCAACAAAGAGTTCTATGTTTGTCCACACAAGTTTACTATCTTCATTGGCAAACTAATACTTAATGTTGGTAATATATTTTTTTAAAATCGAGGGACATAATACTTTTGGGGAAAAGGTAAATTCCTTTTAGAAAGTCCAATTATCCGTATTTAGTTTTATCCATTTGTCTGTTCTTTTTAATAATTAAAACAAACAGATTTTACTGGGTTTAA